>WOVY01007166.1:0-45147 GCA_013436015.1 Rhipicephalus annulatus
CAAGGATGATCTGTGTGTGTTCTTTTTTTTTTCTTTGCGTGACACAGGCATACTGTATAGTCACATGCCCCATCCTAAGAAGCACCAACACAAAGCAAAATGAGGCATTCGCTCTTATTAAAGAGCTGCGTAGAATGACGTTGTGCCAAGAATTTAATTTTCACCGACAGTTATCTGGTGGTAGTGTGGCACAGAATGTTTTCCACGCGCCGGGAGGAGCGCAGATTGCCAACATCAAGCTCGGAAGCTTTTGAAGGACGGAGTGCGTACTGAAAGGGTATTCGAAGAGTATTCTTTCTTTTTAATTTCAAATTATCTATTTCTTCAATTTTCGTGGGTTTTTTATTTTTCTACTACTTTCTTTTCTTCTCTTTCTATATTGCGCTTCCTTCCTGTTATTTTTAATTTCATCAAGACACTAAGTACCAAGAGGAACATGACTAGCATGCACTCAGTATTATACATGCTGGGCGCTACGCCTAGCAACGACGACAGTGTGCCATAGCATATTGTAGCATACGAAGCCGCGCCCCTCCAATGCCCCGCACTACTTGAAAAGCTCCCATCTACTTGGATTCGCGTTAAGGGGACCCTCAAACAGTTTGGTTGATTTTGTGCAAACACGTCTGGCCGGTAGACTAAGACCCAAAGGATAATTTAAAACCGATTTGAGCTCTCCGCATAGCCTTTGTAATTTATCACAACGCTTTGGAGTTGCAAATCGCTGCAGATCACAGTTTTTTTGGTCAGACGCGTTTGCAACCACCCACTCACAGAGCGACATGGTCTGCCTATTCGATGTCACAGTTGCTGCTGATCTTATTGGTGGTTGAATGCGTGGCACAGGCCCCGTTAAGGTGGAGCATAGACTCGTGCACTCAAGAGAAGAATTGGGGTAGTTGAGGGTGATCGGTGGAGCGGATGAGGAGGGTATTTATTTATTACTCGGTGCTCCGTCGATAAGGGGTCTTTCGATGGATCTAGGTACGAATGATTTGCTACAGTAGTAGAATACTAAAATAGACGGAGTGTGAAAAAGCCGCTTCAGGGACACTCTACAGAACCGTAGTTTGCGAACATAAACTACTCGCATTATTATGTACCGTGCGGTAAGTATCATTTGTAGAAATAAGGTTTCTTATAAACACACTAGAGGAAGCAGAAATACGAAGCAGAAGCCTGGAGGATTACAAAAGAGAGTTTAACTTTATTTGAGGACGACGCGGCGTCTAAAGGAAAGGAAAAAAATAGGTGTAACTTTAAAGGACAAGAAGAGAACAGAGTGTATCAGAGAACCAATGTGTGTTAAGGACATGATAGTCAGAATTAATGGTGTCAAGAAACCTTTTACGGAATAAAAAAAATTGACGGCAGATCCACGAGGTGAATGATGATGAGATTGTGCGAAGCTCCAGGAAGTAATACCATGAAATTTTCTTTTGTTAATTCGCCTGGCGATACGCGCGCTTCCTCACCGTTCCCATTGTCGAACGTTTTCAAGATCTGCTTCGCAACATTGACGTGCTGCCTCGGCCTTTCGTTTCCGTACGGAAGGATCTTGCCGACGCTGACGTGCTGCAGCAGCTTTTTGTTCACGTACGGCGGGATCTTGCGGACGCTGCCTTGCTTATGTGGCTTCTTGTTCCCGTACACAGGATCTTGCCGACGCTGCCTTGCTGATGTGGCCTCTCGTTCCCGTACGGAAGGATCTTGCCGACGCTGACATGCCGCTGCAGCTTTTCGTTCACGTACGGCGGGATCTTGCCGACGCTGCCTTGCTGATGTGGCCTATCGTTCCCGTACGAAAGGATCTTGCCGACGCTGACGCGCCGCTGCAGCTTCTTGTTCACGTACGGCGGGATCTTGCCGACGCTGCCTTGCTGATGGGGCTTCTTGTTCCCGTACAGCAGGATCTTGCCGACGCTGCCTTGCTGATAGGGCTTCTTGTTCCCGTACAGCAGGATCTTGCCGACACTGCTTTGCTGATGTGGCCTCTCGTTCCCGTATGGAAGGATCTTGCCGACGCTGACGTGCCACAGCAGCTTCTTGTTCACGTACGGCGGGATCTTGTGGACACTGCCTTGTTGATGTGGCTTCTTGTTTCCCGTACAGCAGGATCTTGCCGACGCTGCCTTGCTGATTTGGCCTCTCGTTCCCGTACGGAAGGATCTTGCCGACGCTGACGTGCCGCTACAGCTTCTTGTTCACGTACGGCGGGATCTTGCCGACGCTGCCTTGCTGATGGGGCTTCTTGTTACCGTACAGCAGGATCTTGCCAACGCTGCCTTGCTGATGTGGCTTCTCGTTTCCATACGGAAGGATCTTGCCGACACTGACGTGCCGCTGCAGCTTCTTGTTCACGTGCGGCGAGATCTTGCAGACGCTGCCTTGCTTATGTAGCTTCTTGTTACCGTACAGCAGGATCTTAGCGGTGACGTCGCGCTGCTTCCCGGTGCGCTTCTGCCTCGCATGCTCTCAGTTTAGAGTCCTGTCTGCGAGCGCGTGCCGCCGCTGCTCTGTGCACCTGCCTTTCGGCATCCTTATCCTTACGAGCACACACCGACGGCAACGAGCATCGGCAACTACAAACCTGCATCGATATGGTATTGATTATATAAGATCAGCTTCGCCATGTCTTTGGCACACCGGCTGTTCGTTCAGCTCTCGCAAAGAAAGCTCTCGCGACTCGGAAACAGCACATCGGGGAGTCGTATACATCCTACATCGAGGATGTTCTTTCACTTTGCCGCCGGGTTGACACACCAATGACAGAATCAGACAAGGTGCGCCAGCTTCTCAAGGGGATCGCACCCGTCGCATTCAATGCCCTTACAATCCAGAATCTGGCTACCGTTGCTGACGTTGCGACAACCTGTCAGCGCCTCGAGGAACTTGAGTCTATGCGTCTACAACCAGACAGTGACGCGGCCCGTATTACGACTGGTCCAAACCTGCGAGACACGATAAGGGCGATTATACGTGAAGAGTTAGAATCAATGGGATTTACACTACCTTCAGTGTGTCCCATTCAGTCTTCTTCAACGTCATTGCGGTATGTCATCAGGGAAGAGCTCACGTCCATGACCCTCATGGCCAACCTGCAGCCCATTGTCTCTCGTACTCTACCATCGTTCCCGCACACCCCCGCCGCACCACCAGGCACCGTCAGCTCGACGTCCCCGCCACGAACGTACGCGTCGGTTGCTGCCGCACCTCCCACAAGCTTTCCCACGAGCTTTTCATCACCACCGCCTGAGCAGTCACCTGTCCCTCTGACTGCTCTCTCTCCCGGTGCAGTTAGCGCAAGCTACTACCCTCCTCATCGATCGACTCGGCCTACTTGCTATTATTGCGGCTATTGTGGTCACATTGCACGCTTTTGCCGCAAGCGCCAGCAAGACGAGCGCTCAGGGTATGACGTACACGAACGGGACTATACCGCAAGAGCCTTGTACCAGGGCCGCTGTTATTCGTCTACGCCGCGTCGGTCTCCATCTTCGCCAGCATCGGGTGAACTGCGCAGTAGTCACCGATCAACCCGACGCCGTTCCCCGTCGCCTTACCATCGCTCATCTTCTCCTCTTCAGCCTGCTTCCCTTACTTGATCGGCGTCCGGAAAACAAAGCGATGCAGTTTTTGGAGGACAAACTGCATTCCAACACAGGACTCCAATTCCTCCAGCACGCCCCTACAATATGATTGCGGTCACAGTTGAGGGAGTGGACAATGATGCTTTGGTAGACACTGGGGTTGCGTTTTCTGTTATTCGTGCTAATTTGTGTACCCGTCTTCGAAAAGTCACGACGCCTTATGATGGAGCGACACTGGTTACAGCCCAGGGAACAATGATTCTCCCTTCCGCTCTCTGTACTGCCCGTGTGCTAATCGACGAAATTCTTCATCATATAGAATTTGCTGTGCTATCCCCGTGCTCCCATGAACTCATTTTAGGCTGGGACTTTCTTTCCTCTGCTTCTGCGGCTATTTGCTGTGCACAACGTGTCGTCCATCTTACTGACATGGACCACTTGCTCAACGACGAAACCTACAGGCCACTTCGACCCATCACTGCAGTAGACATCGAGTTACCACCAAACGAACATCAATTAGTTACAGTTTTGTCCAACGACGTCGACTCTTGTGACATTTTGGTCACTCCGTCCCCGCGTTGCCTTAATAAAGGCATAGCTCTCGCATCAGGTATGGCTCGCTTCAACAATGGATCAACTGTCCTCGCTGCTACCAACACCATACAAGATAAAATTTTACTGCCACGGGGCACTACAGTCGCCTGCGTTGCCGATCTGCAGCCTGTGTGCGTTGTACCTCTTACCCCTGGCTCCTCTAAAGGCCCATCCTGCAGATCATGCTGCTTCATC
The DNA here is from genome assembly GCA_013436015.1 of Rhipicephalus annulatus. Lineage (NCBI taxonomy): Eukaryota > Metazoa > Arthropoda > Arachnida > Ixodida > Ixodidae > Rhipicephalus > Rhipicephalus annulatus. The sequence goes on from WOVY01007166.1 coordinate 4,380, forward strand.
GGCCTTTACAGCAGCCATCAACAAAGACTTGAATGACTCACTGAAGCAGCAGCTGCTTGATTTGTTGGAAAAGCATGCAAACTCCTTTGACGTTCATTCATCCACCCTGGGCCAGACAACCGCTACAGCACATCGCATTCAGACCGACGGAACATCCATTGTGCACCGCCGTCCGTACCGCGTCTCTCTAGCCGAACGAAAAATCATTGAAGAAAACGTAGACGATATGCTCCAACGGCAGATAATCCAACCCTCAACCAGTCCTTGGTCGTCGCCCATCGTTCTGGTACGTAAAAAGACGGTTCCGTACGATTTTGTGTCGATTACCAAGCACTCAATAAGATCACTAGGAAGGACGTATAACCCATGCCACGCATCGACGATGCCACGCATCGACGACAGGGTGCTGAATACTTTTCGAGCCTTCACTTGCGTTCCGGCTATTGGCAAACCCCCATGATTTTCCTTCTCGACAGTTGCTGACCCATACTGTCGACGTATTATAGGCTACCTCACTGAGAGTTCCCGTCCACCTAATGCAAGGCTACGTCGCCAATTCTCGCAATTTAAGCTGGACAACTCGGTGCTGTACCACAAAATTTACCATCCTGACGGTCAGCGCTGGGTTCCCGTTCTACCCCGATCGCTTCGGTCCGAAGTCCTCAGGGCGCTTCATGACCATCCCACTGCTGGTCACCTTGGTTACCATAAAACCTACGATCGCCTTCGAAGTCGGTTTTACTGGCCAGGCATTAGCAATAGTGTAGCTCGGTACGTCGGGTCCTGCACTACCTGCCAACGTAGAAAACTACCAACATCTGCTCCCGCCGGTACACTACAGCCTCTTCCGTGCCCAGCCACACCATTCGAAGTTGTAGGCGTCGATCTTTATGGCCCCCTCCCAGTCAGTGCTGCTGGAAACCGGTGGATAGTAACAGCCGTTGACCATATGACGCACTACGCCGAGACAGCCTTCGTTACTACTGGTTCAGCTTCTGAGATTGCCGATTCATCCTCCGAGCCAATATACTGCGTCATGGTGCTCCACGTGTGTTGCTCAGTGACCGTGGAAGGGCCTTCCTTTCAAAACTAGTGAACGAACTTCTTCACGCCTCCGGCACAACTCACAAGACTGCCTCTAGTTATCATCCCCAGACTAACGGCCTCGCTGAGCGATTCCACCGCACTCTTGCTGACATGATCGCCGCCTATATTCAACCAGACCACAAAAACTGGGACGTTGTTCTACCATTCGTCACTTTCGCCTACAATACGGCTATTCAGCGGACCACCGGCTACTCGCCATTTTACCTAGTTTATGGACGCTCCCCTACTTCTTTCCTTGACGTCTCTTTCTTTACCTGCCAAGCGATTTCATCTCCATCCTCTTCAGAGGAATACGTTTTACAGCTCGCAGATAGCCACCAACGTGCTCGTATAAACACTGAAGCCCGACAGTAAGACAGAAAGCTGGTTTATGATAAATCGCATCGTGCTGTATCCTTTCAACCTGGAGACGAAGTGCTCCTTTTGACGCCTATTCGCACACCTGGTTTTGTGCGACAAATTCCAGCCACGGTTTATGGGGCCGTACACAGTTCTTGAAGAAACTTTACCAGTGAATTATTGCGTGACGCCTCTTGTAGCCCCAACAAATCGCCGTTATCGAACTACTGATGTTAACGTGTGGCGATATCGAACGATGCCATAGGCTGGGAGTGCGTAAGAGCAGTAGCACTAGCCCAAGACCTGTTATTATTAAGTTGCTGGATTTTAGAACTAAGATTGCTATTTTAAGCAATGCAAGCAAGTTGAAGGGCACGAAAATATTTATAAATGAAGACTTCTCTGAGCGCGTGAGGCAGGTACGCAGGGAACTGTGGCAGAATTCAGCCGAGATAAGAAGGGACGCGAAAAAAGCCAGGCTGCACTACGATCATTTGTTGGTGGACAACGTTCGGTATTCTTGGGATGAGAAGAAAAAAGTTATCGTTAACGAAAGCCGTCGGCTGTCTGCTACAAACAATGAATGACGGCTTAGTGCGAAGTCCTTTGCGCTTTTGAACTTAAATGCGAGTAGCCTAGTTAATAAAATTGCAAACTTCAACTGGCTCATTGAGTGTCATCGTCCATCAGCTATCCGTGTGACCGAGACTGGTTAAATGAATATATCCTTGATCATGAATTCTTGCCTCCTGGTTACACGGTTCTAAGAAAAGATAGGCCTTCTGGCCGTGGTGGCGGAGTGGCACTTTTTATTAAAAGTGGTATTGAATTTTCTTTACTGCCAGAACTCACAAATACTGAATCTATATGGTGCAAACTAATGCTTGATGGTCTCGCTATTATTGTTGGTGCTCTCTATCGTCCTCCTAACTCTGCCTCCGACGTTTTTTCGACTCTCAGTGACTATATTGTGGGACAAAGGCTGGACTGCTTAAACTCGTATTGACCGGTGACTTTAATGCCCCCTCTATAGATTGGAATTTGTTAACATCAACTGGTCGTGACAGAATAATTTGTGATTCTTTAATTAATCTGTCACTAGCATTCGATCTATCGCAGCTGGTTGATCAGGCTACACGCGAGGATTCTATACTAGATCTTGTTTTTGCCAACCATGAGTTGGTTACGAATGGATATCAGTGCAGGGTTGTCGATAGAATTTCCGACCATAAGGCCGTTATTGTTGATTTAAATGTTGCTTGTAAGCCAGTACGACCAACGTTTAAGACTGTGCTGAATTTTGAATGCACAGACGACACTTCTATTTTTGCTAAACTTGCAACATGCTTTGACGATTTCTTATCGAGTAGTGACCACTGCAGTATTGAAATGTTGACTAACCAATTTTACAGTATAATTAATGAATGTATAGCGCAGTTTGTTCCTCACAAGAGCATAAAACGTCATGCCAAACACCCTTGGTATACCAGGACAATTATACAGCTTAAACGTCGTATTAAGCGACTGCGAAAGCGACGGAGGGTTCACAATAATGACGGGGAGTCCCAAATTAACTTGCTTAAATCTGAACTGAAAGCTAAAATGAGTGATGCCAGAAAGTTTTACTTTAATACCACGTTAAGCTCTTTTATGAAAAATAATCCTATTAAGTTTTGGAAAACTATCAATCCTACCACGGCCTGTTCGGCAACCTTCATGATAGATGATGTGTCCTGCTCTGATTCATCCAAAATTTCTGAAGCCTTTAATAATTATTTCCAAACTGTATTTCGAGATGACAATGGAACGACCCCTGACATTCGTATCAGCCAGGAAATAGATTTGTTTCCAGCAATTGAAATTAGCTACACTGGTGTTCTTAACCTTCTGTTGAATATCGACACTATGTACTAAAGGTGCTGGGCCAGATGGCCTCCCAAACATGTTTTTGAAGCGTTACGCAGAATATAATGCTAGTTATTTATCAATAATTTTTGTTAAATCATTAGAAACAGGTATTGTGCCGACCGTTTGGAAAATCGCCAATGTATTTCCTGTGTTTAAATCGGGTAATAAGCAACACATTTCTAACTACAGGCCTATTTCATTAACGTGTACTTGTTGCAAGCTTTTAGAGCACATAATTCATAAACATGTACTTCAGCACCTCACTAATAACAACTTATTGTCCCGTAATCAGCATGGTTTCCGCTCTGGTTTTTCTACAACTACACAGCTCATTGAATTCACTCACGACACCGCTTCGGCTCTTAATACTCGAGGACAAGTTGACGCCATATTCGTAGATTATAGCAAAGCATTTGATGTAGTATGTCATAAAAAACTTCTTACTAGACTACGAAGTATTATTAACGATGACAAAATAATAGGCTGGATAGCTGATTGGCTACGTTTAAGGTCACAATTTGTTACGTTTGAGCATGCGCAGTCATCGTCGTGTGCAGTCACTTCCGGGGTTCCACAGGGCTCGGTGCTTGGGCCCCTATTGTTCACTATTTATATTAATGATGTCACACAAGTCATTAAGGACACACCAGTCAAGCTGCGATTGTACGCTGACGACTGCGTTTTATACACTAGCGTAAATAATGCTCATGACCAAGATGTTCTGAACAAAGTAATTTCGTCCTTTTGTGGTCGGAGCGCCACGAGGCAAATGAACATTGATTACCAAAAAACTGTTCAAATAACATTTACTAATAAAAAACAGCCGCTAAGGTTTAGTTATAGTTACAATGGGCACTACCTAAACTCTGTTAATATACGCCTACCCCGGGAGGAAAACAGACAGCCGATCATTTCAACAGCTACTTTCAGTCTGTTTTCACCGCTGATAATGGCCTACTTCAACGCGACCAGTTCAGACCAAGTGGCGTAGATACACCATTAGATACCCCCTTCATATCGCAGGCGGGTGTATTATCCCTCTTGCTAAACCTCGATGAAAAGAAAAGCACTGGTCCAGATGACATTCCAAATGCCTTTTTAAAGCGGTACGCTGAGCCTGTAAGCAAATTCCTTCAGCTAATATATTTAAAGTCACTTCGCGTTGGTCATCTTCCAGCTGACTGGAAATTAGCAAAGATAATACCCGTGCATAAATCAGGTGATACGTTTTCCCCTGCTAACTACAGGCCCATATCTCTGACATGCACATCTTGCAAAATACTGGAACATATCATCCTGAAATATTTAACAGAGTTTGTCGAAAGTCACAACATATTACACTCCAATCAGCATGGGTTCCGCAGTGGCCTGTCGACTGTTACTCAATTAGTAGAAACGCTTCATGACTTTGCCAAAGATGTTAACAGCCAACTACAAATAGATGTAATATTTATGGACTTTTCAAAGGCTTTCGACCGGGTTTCCCACCTGAAGCTTAACTATAAACTAAGATGTCTATTAGGCGAAGGACCACTCACACGTTGGATTGAAGATTATCTTTCAGACCGTTATCAGTACGTACAGTACAATGCCCATGTATCTGATACTGTTCCCGTTCTATCTGGTGTACCGCAGGGTTCTGTATTAGCCCCGATGCTATTCTTACTATTTATAAACGATATTACTAAGCACGTCGACGTAAACATTAGATTATTTGCAGATGACTGTGTACTGTACCACACAATCAAAACTGAAGATGACCAAACAAAACTTAGTAATTCTCTGTACAAAGTGTCTCAATGGTGCTCAGACTGGCAAATGGTGTTAAATGCAGAAAAGACAGTCTACATGAACATTACTAACAAAAAATCAACACTTACCTTTCCTTACAGTATCAACGGCACCCCTCTACGAAATGTTTCACAGTACAAATATCTGGGTGTAACGATAAGCAGTGACCTAAGCTGGAATGCGCACGTGCAGCAAATTTCTAAAAAAGCAATGAATAAATTGTTCTTTCTCAAACGATCGCTTGCCGGATCTACCCTTGAAACACGTTCTCTTGCCTACACCAGTCTTATCCGACCGACATTGGAATACGCCAGTATTACGTGGTTTCCACACACTAAATACAACATCGCTGCGCTTGAGCGCGTACAAAGGAAAGCTGTCCGTTTTATTTTCAACCGCTACAGGCGTAGCGATTCCCCAACAGAACTTCTTCGGCAGGCTGGTCTCACTACCTTGTCTAACCGAGCGAGAGTGCACAGATTGAAATTCCTATATTTGTTGTTAAAAAATAATTTTAAGATCAACCCCAGGTCATTTGTTACATACAGCTCTGCCAGAGAAACGCGACACAAACACAAATTCACGTTAGAAGAATTTCGTCCTACTAATAATGTATTTCGCTTCTCTTTTTTTCCACGAGTTGTAAGAGACTGGAATGCCTTAGATGAAATTACTGTTACTCAGCCTACGCTAGAATTATTCTCTGAACTCGTGGAGAGAGCTGTTTGACACAGACACATGTCACTCTGGTTATTGTTATTGTGATATTGATGTAGTATGCTTGTTTTAATCTCTTGCTGTGTGTAAATTTAGAGTGTATCTTTTCGTTATACGTGTATATGTCTATTTATTACAGAGCGCATAATATGCTCTCCGCATTACTTCTGTACATTCATGTATAAATCAACTCCCACCCCTGTAATAATCCCTTTGAGGGATTGGCAGTATTTTGAAATAAAAATAAAAATAAAAAAATAAATAAAAATAAATATTCAAACATCTTGGTGTTACCTACACTCAAAACCTAAAGTGGCACCATCACATTGAAACAATTTGCGCTAGAGCACTTCGAAAACTGGGATAGATAAAACGAACACTCAAGCACTCTACCAAGGACTGCAAATTAACGGCGCATAAATTGCTCGTCCGACCATTGCTAGAGTACGCCTCAGTGGTATGGTCACCCTACACTGCACTTGACATAAATATGCTCGAGGGCATACAAAAAAAGCAATACGTACGATTTATATTTGGCCAGTATAACCGCAATTTTTCTCCCTCTTCTCACGCACGCTCATGGTCGTTAGAACCCCTTGCTTTCTGACGCACACTTGACCGTATCACTCTGCTACATAAGATTGTACGCAGCCGCAGTTGCATTGAAGCACCGATTACTTCTTGTGATTCAGCACGATGAACCACGCGCCGATCTCACCCACTCAACATTGTTCCCTTCCAGCCATTTGTAAATTGCTTTAAGCATTCCTTTTTTCCAGCCGCCGTTGTTGAGATTTGGAACAACCTAGATGGTTCTCTACGCGAAAAACCAATTGAACTGTTTTAGAAAGAACTGCCTAACCATATTTTGTAATATGTTTTAAATGCTTTGTATGTTTCTTTGGTATTGCTTAATGTATGTTCGTTCCTTTTCCTAATGTACCCACTCCTGCTATGTCTCGTGTATGGAGACAGCAGTATCTGTAAATAAATAAATAAATAAATAAATACTGAGGTCGTCCATGTCTCTCGTATGAAGCCCTTCATGCGACGTTCTTTGTCCCATTGACTTGCCGCGGCCAGGCTGGGCATTTAGTATACCAATCCTCTTCATCTGTACATTATCATCATTATCATGTGTTGCTCATGCATCCTCATCGTTGTCACGTATCATCATCATCTTGGTTCGTTCATCTCAGCTGTCGGCTGCCGGTTCCTCAGGCCTAATAAAGGTCTTCCAAGCAAAGACTTCATAATGTGATATATATATATATATATATATATATATATATATATATATATATATATATTATTTATTTATTATTTATTTATTTATTTATATATATACGTGAACGGTTAATTCACTTGCACGAGTTGACTTTGGTATAAATTGTAAAAAAACCTTTTGCAAAGTTTTGGTAGAGGTATAAAAGTGTTCTACTGCTTTTATAAGGCTGATAAACGAATGTGGGAGAGCACATCACAATCTCAGTTTCTAAAACGATGCCTTCTGAAGCAAAGAAATTTGGTAAGCTGAAACAACCTGAGCTGATATTGTTGGTTTGATTGGCGCATACGTTCTGCAACAATTATGTTGATGGTAATACCTGGCATTTGCTCGTGAAAGGAAAATTAGGTGATACACAATGTGCTTAGATTTAAACGCGTACACCTGCAGATGAGTCGAATTTATTTATAGCCATCTATAGACGAGGACCACTAAAGATATGATGGAACGTTAAGGCAGGTTCCTAGCAGCAAGTACCAGTTTGCTGCTGTCTGTCTATTGCGGATAAATTTGTTATGAAACCATGGTTCGTGTAACCTCCTTTTATCGAGGTACTTGAAAGAGTTATTTTTATTGACTGTTTTATGATTCTGATGCCAATTAGTCACATACTAAGCGTCTTCTATTAACTTAATTTCGCCATTTCCTAAATAGATCAAACAAAATCAAGTTTTTCGTTGCTCTATACGCCACTTAGCGCAAGGACAAGTGGGTCATACATGAGGCGTCTGCTCTTTGCGTGAAGCTTGTAATGAGTTGCAGATTTCAATGGCAGCAGCGGAGATTGTACGTGAAAATTCCTGTGCCCGAACGGGGACTTTCAGAACGGGTCTGTTTTACTTGGGCACCATCGAGGCCGAAGCCCAGATCGTTCTCTTATATAATTCAAGACGTTCCAATAATTATGAGAGAAAAAGGGAGAGATCTGAAAACGGGGGAAGGCAGACATGTCAAATTGAGCTATGACATCCCGTTTGCTACCGTACGCCATAGGCAATTCAGAAAGAAGATAAAAAGATGAGCGGAGATGAAGCCAAGCGCTGGAATACAGATAAAAAGGAAGTTTAGAAACGGGCGTGCACTAACCTGTCCTTAGGGCGTGGCCACGGACAGGAAAAGAAGACATTAGCCCTTAACAGAGTTTGGATGCGCCAAGAGTTTCAGTCGACATTCTAGTATTTAGTTTTCCGAGATTGTAAATGTATCCTTAACACGCGGCTGCACCGACCCGTCTCATCGACTACGATCGCCGTTCCCCGTGTCTATGCATGTGCGACACGCCTCATATGTATGTATGCGTGTATACCGTTCTTTGTGGCATCTTCACACATACTTTTAATTATATGGGTATTGGCCAGTACGACATATTCCACCGTAATAGTTTTGACAAGGTGATCATTTACGTAGGTTTTCCGATTGATATTCATTCTTATGTGGGGTGTAACGTTCAAAAACCACCATATGATTATGAAAGACGCCGTAATGGGGGCTCTGAAAATTTTGACTGCTTGGGGTACTTTAGCGTGCACCCAAATCTGATCCCACGGGCCTACAACAGTTCCGCCTCCATCGCAAATGCAGCCGTCGCAGCAGGGATTCGATCCCGCGACTTGGGGGTCAGCAGCTGTGTGCCTTAGCCACTACACCACCGCGGCGGGGCTACGTAGGTTTTCTATGTGAAAGAATTGGTAGCAGCCTCCTAATTATGATGTATCAGAACAAAACGTTTGTCACTTGCTAAGGCCCGTCATACGGTAATTGTGATTGTAGTTTATGCATTGAAACTTCATGCAGTGAATATCTTGACATTCTTTAAGTCCAGAAAAAGGAATTTATGAAATTGTGCAGTAACGCTGAACAGGCATTAAATAATAGTCACATCACATAGCATCAAGCACTTTGACCCTCGAAAGGCGATGTTTAGTAATTCAAAGTTTGAGGAAGCTCGTGTGACAAAGCATAGATTATTATTTCATTTTTTTGTATTTAGGATTATGACGGTTGTGCGTCATTTTACGCGCCTGAATGACGTTTCTGCGTCCAAAAGTAGATCGGATTGACAGGTTCTGTAGGGATGAGGGAGAAAACGGTGTAGTTGGCGCTCCCTGCTCAAGAAGCGCGAACTTCAAAATCTACATCTGGCTTTTGTTATTTGAAGAGAAATGGACCGAAGTCTCTCTTACTAACAGCGGTCTTAAGTTACGGTATTTCTCAAGCTCGAATATGTATCAGCAACGAGGCGACACGATGATCTGAACAAGTAGTTTGACAGCAATGGCTGTAGCATCACCAAACCTTCGTCTGTGATACGTAACGCCAAAGTTTTCGAGGGCCGATGAGGTGGCAGAAGCGTGGACGCATTACGAAGCCAACAGAGCCTGGACAGTGCAATGATTGCTGCCTTGAAAAGAACACAAATGCTGCGAGCACATGGCGCCCATTCGCGTGTGCTCAACGAAATCACAAATAAGTCATACATGCTGTTCGAAGCATGGTTTTCTGCACCTGATATTTCTCAACATAGCCCCCGGGGCAGAAACATGTGTAGGTCACATAATGTTCTGGCTTTATTAGCGATTTAATGCTTGACGTCATTGGTTTTTCAAAGAAACTTCGGCAGTCATGTCTCACTCATTCTTGAAATGAGCTTAGCTCCGTATACATCTGCTTCTCTTCGCGATAATCTTTTGCATGTCGAGAAAGAAAACGTATTGCTATGCAAACGGCTGCTCTGGATTGAATCGAAGTAGCGTTCCTTCTAGTGTGAACGGGCCACGTTAAACGCAACCGTCATGCGCCCTAATAGAACTGTTGCAACTATGACACACATATTGCTTTGCGTAATGTCTTGATTAAACGGCGCTACCATCAGTACAGAAACCCACGCAGGTGATTGCTGGGACTTAGCAGCCGACATATTAAGTCTAGTCATGTAAACGTGGGAAGGAACCCTTTAAAGACGAACATATCTATCTATCTATCTATCTATCTATCTATCTATCTATCTATCTATCTATCTATCTATCTATCTATCTATCTATCTATCTATCTATCTATCTATCTATCTATCTATCTATCTATCTATCTATCTATCTATCTATCTATCTATCTATCTATCTATCTATCTATCTATCTATCTATCTATCTATCTATCTATCTATCTATCTACCTATCTATCTATCTATCTATCCATCTATCTATCTATCCATCTATCTATCTATCTATCTATCTATCTATCTATCTATCTATCTATCTATCTATCTATCTATCTATCTATCTATCTATCTATCTATCTATCTATCTATCTATCTAGATATCCGCTTAAGTCTGAGTGCTCTCGTGATCACCCCCTTAACTTGGCGGAAACCAAAAAACGCCAGACCTGCATGGAACACGCAACACATTCTCAGCGAAACCAAGAAAACAGGCGTGCCAGAGACTTTCCAAACACTCTTTAGGTAACTGCTTCAAGCACACTTGCTTGGTACCCACTACATCTTAAATATACATAATTGTAGTGTAGCAGGACAGAATTCACTGTGCTATGCTTCGTCATTCTTCAGAGAATCATGGTCATTCTTCATTCTTCAGACAACTGCTAGGAATTCGGGGCAATGTTTTACGCAGTGGCTGACGACGATGAAGAATTATGCCTGAAGTGGGTATGCGCCACACTTAATGGGTGATCGAGGACAAGTTTTCTAATGAATTGGAGCTTTGGGTGATCCACTCGTCACTTTTTTCACAGTGTGTAACGCCTTGCTGTTGCTTTGATGTTGTAAAGTGCTTTATTACTCATAATAAAGCGCTTTATTTTCAGACATCAAGCCTACCTAAGGCCAGTTTAGAAACAAGTCCAAAGCTCTGACGCGACTCAGTGGTAGAATACTAGGCTGGCACGCAGCAGGCGCGAGTTCTAATGCCATTGTGCTATGAGCGTTTTTTTATTTACTGAGTTCTGTTTCCGTTCAATACTGGCTATGGACACCGGCGGCGTCAATGGCGGACAACTACTGCGCCATGCGTGACCCGTGTGTTGATCTCATAACAGCTTCCGCTGTAAATTAGTATTTGAATGTAAGATCGTTTGACAAATATAGAGCACTGACGAAGACAAGAATAATGTCACAATCACATTTCCTACGTCGTAAAGCACTTCCTGCGAGACAGTGGCGCTTACCCGGACCACTCGTATGCGGTTATATATCACAAGTGATTGACACTTAGTATCTACCCAGGAACGACCAGAACACACATGGCAATATAACGCGTTAATGTTACGAAAAACCTGACATCAGCAGCGTTCATCTAAAGAATGCAAATAAAAAATTGCAAGGGTCCCAGTAAGAATTGAGCTTAAGCATTCTGCGTGGCAGTCAAGCATCTACCACAGACACGCCAGCTTCTGGAACTACTTTTTAAATTGACCCTAATGTTCGTGATACGTCAGTTGTGATAAGGGATGGCTATCCAATTTTAGAAATATTCCGTATGTACTCATGTGATTCAGCCGTCACGTCGAGTTAACGTGAATAGCAATTAGGTGCCTTGCGCTTAAGTTGATTTTAAATAGCAGCACCCAGGGCTACGATCCTCGCAAGTACCAGACCTTCATATCAGTTTATCGCTTTTGGTGTTGCTCATAACCAAGTACCTTTGGCCATCGTTGCGCAAGTGCAAAGAACTGGTTATATAATCATCTGAAATTCTTTAACATATGTCCGCGCGTGCCACATCTGTACATATATTCAGTGTGATTACATAAAGTGTCATTCTATAAAAATGTTTCAATACGGTCATCTCCACTTCGCATGCTTCGAATATCGATTTCCAAGGTATGTGGGATCTGCCTAATTAATTTTTCCAACATTTGTGAGCTGCGCCTTCATTAACTACGTCCAACGCACGCAAAGCTCTGAATCTTGCTCTCTGCTTGCTGTGCGTTCCAGAGCAACTCTCACAGCCTCTGCCCCGTTTCCCTGTCACGCCTTATATTTGTCTGTCTGCAACATCGAGTGACACCTTTTTTATCTTTTCCTCTCAACACGCCATGACATGAAGATCCAACACACTTCTTCAATTTTCGTACTTCGTGTCCATCCAGAATGCCTCCCTGCGCAATTCTTGAAACGTAGCTATACAGTGTTATTCACTCGCTGGTGCACAGTATCTAGTCTGCTTCAAGGGCTACATTTCATTAGTATCACTTTTCTCTTTTTTAAAACATGTTCACAGCTTTCACCCCATATTTCGAGGAGATTCGAAACACGACCTCTGTACCGTGGTCGTGGATTTGGTGACTACATCTCCTCTATGATATTATTATCTTGACATTTTGCCTCCGCTTTCACAGCACATATTTCACACCATTGCCATGCTTTTATTACTTCCATGTTTTAACCCGCGTTAGCGCGAGGAAATTTTAGGCCCCTTTACAGCCACGCATCATATCATTATTCATATCTCTAGTCTATTTAAATGGCGCTCTTTGGGCATCATTTGGCCCTTGCGCCACTAAAAACCACTCATCATCATCATACATTGCATTATATTTTTGTCTGTATAGCAGCGTCGTCGCGGTATGCGTCTCACAAGACATTGATCAAGCTGGAGGAATTCGAGATAGTGTAGCTAAAGAACAACAGCTACAAAATAGAAATTAATGCCGAACAGCTCTTCGATAAAATTTTTGCGCGCTGGCTGTCAACCCTGTGCATCAAGAAACAGGCCCAGCGAGTTTTGTGACAAAGAAAACGCTAGACGACGCGAATACCGGAGATAAAGGTGTAGGCGCGACAAAAGTGACGGGCGTGGTAGTACAAGTGAGGGTTAATGTGAAGTTGCAGCTGATGGTGAAATTTTGAGTTGAGCATAATTGCTTGTCGAACAAGTTTTGAATTTTCGGGCTCTCATGGGTACATGTTCTGAATACCGTTCTCTCCATTTAGGGGCGAAGCTTTTTAAGCCGTGTGCCTGTCCATCCCTTGTATGTATGTATGTAGTAGAAGGTAGCCACCTACCCACTCTAGCATATACCCACTCTAGCACAAGTATGTGCCACAGGGGATGCGAGATGGGAGATTGCAGTACGTGGGAGTGTTCACTAGATGAACGCACAGACGGAGGACAGACTAGCAGACGAACAGACAGATGGATAGACGCATGGACGTACTGACGGATGGACGCACGAACAGACTGACAGATGTATGGATAGACTCACGGGCGGACGAAGGAACAGATGGATGGACGCATGAACAGATAGACAGGCAGACAGATTGATGGACGGACGCACGGACGGACGCATAGGCAGACGGATGGTCGTGCGGACGGATGGAAGCACGGACAGGCTGATGGACACTTCGCCCCACTCATCATTATTCACTCCCTGGATATGCTGTGATTTTTACTGTCACCTTTTACTGTCCTTTCGTCTCTCAATATAAAGTAACAAACAGAATATTTTAGGGGCGAAGCTTCTTAGGCCGCAGGTCATTTCCTTCTCCTCTGTAGTAGTAGTAGTAGTAGTAGTAGTAGTAGTAGTAGTAGTAGTAGTAGTAGTAGTAGTAGTAGTAGCAGTAGTTGTTGTTGTTGTTGTTGTAGTAGTAATAGTAGTAGTAGTATGTAACCACCTCTAGCTTATGAGTCGCTCAATAGGTGGTGCTGTGTGTATATGTCCTTGGGAATAATATATATACGTAGCGTTAGGGGTTTTTACAGTATATTCAAGGAGTGCATTCTGATGAGTGTAGTGAAGCGTCCATTCGTACATCCATGTGTCCAACCGTCCGACTGTTCGCCCATCCGTGTGCATTCATCTTTCTGTCTGTCCATGCATTCTTTCGTTCATTTGTTCGTTCGTGTTTCCGCTAGTCCTTGCGTCTATCCGTTCGTACATCCTTCCGTCCATTCATGCGTCCATGCTACTGTGCAACCATCCATTTGTTTGTCTGTCCATTCATGCTTCCGTCCATCTGTCCATCAGTCCGTCCATGCGTCCGTCCGTACGCAGAAACTGAAGGACAGAAGGATGGGCGGACGGATGGACTCTTTGCCCTACTCATCATAATTCACTCGGTGTGTATGCTGTGATTTTTTTTTCTTTCACGCTTACCTGCCTACTTAGATGCCTGCTTTATGAACAGGGTGTTTTAAGAAATGTGGGCGCTATTATTTAAAATTGCTACTTGCTGTGTTTTCTTCACTGCGGCTGCAGGTGTCTGCTGCTGTGTACTATGTTTAAATACGACAGAAATTCTCAACGCAACCACAATTAAATTTTAACTAGTGGGAATAAGCGGTCGAGCCAAATGAGCGAATCCAAGTCCTTCTTTCAAATAGCCTTTAGCTACTTTAAAATTTCGGGAAGGCGGGCACTCGTAATCCCCGCGGGGCCATGAAAGCTGGTTAATTTAGCAGGCAAAACAAAATCCGAAGCACCAGACAGCGCATCTACCAGTCACTTCGAAAACGTAATCGATCACGACACTTTTCCTCCCCGTCGTCAACCGTCAATCTACATGCTTCGTTTCATGGCAGCGTTGATGAGCGGCCACGCGACAAGACAACGCTGCCACGAAACGAGCGTTGTCCTGTTGCATGTCCGCTCATAAACGCTCGCGTATTCTCTTTTCTCGATGTGAGGGAAACAGTGTCGACATTGAGGGCATTTTTGAATTGAATTCAAGATGCACTTTTGGTGGGTTGGTTTTAGTTTAAACTGTTAAATCAGGCAGATCTCATCACCCCGCGAGTCTTACCACTGCCAGCCGCCCAAAATTTCAAAGTGGCTATGATGTATCCACAGAAAGGAAGAGAACCCCTTCCATGTGACTCGACCACTTATTTACACTTGTTAAAAGGCAATTGTGTTAATTTCTATATTTATTGCCGTAATCAATGTTTCTACGCATCAGAGGATGCCCTATACCGCAGTAAAGGGAACACCGCCAGCATCACACAGATACCTCCGTTTTTTGTAATTTTTCAGTTATAGTAGACACACTTCATGAAACACAATGTTTATGAATACTCTGAATGTTCATTCTCTGGGCTCTACAGTTCGCCCCCTATCAAGAATGCAGCCTTGAACTACCGAACTTTACCGCCACGAACACGTCACGATATCAATGGGAACTAACCGACAGTGCTGCCAATGGAATTATAGGAGATTTTATTAGAAGCAGTTGTAACAAAACGTGAAGTAAGGAAACTAGAAAAACAGTAAACCCGCCGCTGGCAGGGACTGCGCCTGCGACCTTCCGATATCCGACACATGCGCCATATAACACCAAAACGCTACTGAGGTGGTCAAACCACTTCACACTTTATTGTATATATTTGTGCGTTTAAACGTCGGGGCGTCAGCCAGTGGCACCAGTAGCCGTTACCGCCAATGCAGAAATAACTGATGCCTGACGTGTAAATGCACATAAATTTTCTATAAAATGGACAGGGGGATGATCACTGCTGCAGCTCAGTTGGTAGAGCATTGCACGTCTAACTGAAAATTTGATGTTCTGGTGCCTGACGACGGGAAGTCATCTTTTCATCCGCTTTGCTCTCGTTACACTTCATTAATGTTGCTCATAGTATTCCCTCTCCTTTTCTAGGCAACGCTGTCTGTTAGAAAACATTTTTCTAGTTTGAGTCTAAATACGAAAACAGGAAGAGATAGACTAAGAGGACAGAGTGTTCTGTCCTCTCAGTTTATCCCTACCTGTTTTTCTTGTTCGCATCGCACTACGAAAATACCAACAAGCCCACAATGCAATTCTCACTGTCTGTTAGCTACGAGTACCGGCACCATTTTTCTGGAACTGTCATCGCCTACGCCGACCCAGTCGCCAATGTCACCGAGTGTTTTGCTTCCGAAGCCATCGGCACTGCTGAAGCGCCTTTCCGCAGCGTCGCCATCAATCCAACGCTTTCTGAAGCGAACAAGAAGCGTTTGAGCGAGCTGTTGCTGGAGTTCCACACATGCTTTGCACGTTCTTCGAAGATACGTCAAACACCGACAACGAAACTCCGTATTATCACCTACGACGACGCGCATCCCATGCGGCAGCAGCCTTATGGTGGGTCGCCAACCGAACGGCACGCGATTCAAACGCAGGTTAAGGAAATGCTTCAGAATGGCGTGATACAGCCTTCAAGCAGCTCTTGGTCATCACCAGTCGTTCTTGTGAAAGAGAAAGATGGCACGCTTCGCTTTTGTGTCGACTACAGAAAGTTGAACAATGTCACAAAGAAAGACGTGTACCAGTTGCCCAGAGTCGATGATTCTCTGGACAAGCTGCGACGCGCGAAGTATTTTTCGTCCGTCGACTTGAAGAGCGATTATTGGCAAATAGAGGTCGATGAACGTGACCGGGAAAAGACCACTTTTGTAACGTCAGACGGACTTTATGAATTCAAAGTGCTCTCTTTCGGCCTCTGTTCCGCTCCAGCCACATTCCAGCGAATGATGGACACTGTCCTGGCAGACCTCAAGTGGAAAACTGTCTCGTCTATCTCGATGATGTCGTTGTGTTTTCAGAAACGTTTGACGAGCATCTTCGTCGACTTCGCAATGTGCTCGAAGCCATTAGATCGGCCGATTTCACACTCAAGCCTGAGAAATGTCATTTCGGCTACGAAGAATTAAAGTTTCTTGGTCACGTCGTGAAAGACGTTGGTGTTCGGCCTGATCCTGACAAAACTGCTGCCGTCACCGCTTTTCCACCTCCAACTTGCAAGAAAAGTCTTCGGTGGTTTCTGGGTCTGTGCGTGTCACGCGTGATGACACACCATTTGTCTGGGCTGACGACCAGCAGACTGCTTTTGCGGAACTACAGCACCGGCTCTCTCTCCTCCCGTGCTCGGCCACTTCGATGAAGATGCTGACACTGAAGTAAGCACTGATGCTAGCAATATTGGTCTTGGAGCTATTTTGGTACAAAGACAAGATGGCATTGAACGGGTAATAGCCTACGCAAGCCGCGCACTGTCTCGCGCGGAATCTAACTATTCCACATCAAAAAAAGAATGTCTCGCGGTTATTTGGGTAATTACAAAGCTTAGGCCATATTTCTATGGAAGACCACTTAAAGTGGTGACTGACAATCATGCTTTGTGCTGGTTGATTAATCTACGAGATCCTTCAGGACGATTAGCACGATGGAGTCTGCGCCAACAGGAATTTGATGTCACCATCGTGTACAAGTCAGGCAAAAAGCAAGAAGACGCCGACACGCTATCACGAGCACCTTTTCAATCCACCAGTACTAGCGCAGAAGAGGACGCCGCCTTTGTGGCAACTGTCAGCGGACCGGATCTGATGTCTCATCAGCAAAATGACGCCGATCTAAGAATGATTATAGATCATTTAGAAGGTGGCACCGCGCCCATTCCTCGTCCAATGTTGCGAACGTTGCCATCATTTTGCCCACGAAATGGCATCTTATACAAAAGGAACGCCGGTGCTGGTGACAGATCTCATCTTCTCGTCGTGCCTAAAGCCCTCCGCGATGACCTCTTATTAGCTTGCCACGACGAGCCCACATCGGGACATCTGGGCTACTCGAGAACTATGGATCGGGTGCGACAACTTTACTACTGCCCAAAAATGTCTGCCTGTGTCAAACGCTACGTGAAGGGATGCCGTGAATGCCAGCGTCGCAAGACACCACATTTAAAGCCTGCAGGTCATCTGCAACCGATCTATCCACCAGGTACACCGTTTGAACAAGTGATGCTGATGCTGATGACCTTTGATGGATGGCGCTTACCCACAAATGGGGATGGGCCAAGAACCGGGCGGCAGGATACTTAAATGAAACTAAACTGAAAATGAAGCCAATCTGAAAAAGTAGCTTAAAATACTACTACCAAAAAACAAAAATGTGTGCTGAGCAAGCGGTCAAACCATCTTTTGTTTTTGAAAGACATAACTACGAATCATAAACTAAAGATCTGAAAAGGTAGTGGTTCACTAGCATGGTAATCTTTTAGTTGCGTTGATGTAATCAAACACAGCGGAGCATACATCCCTGTGGCAGTGACCAAATGAAGTTCCGCCAAGTGATAAAATTACTGGTAAATTTACTTGTATTCCGAGCTTTTGTAATGGGGCTACTAAAAATCTTTTTCTCTGATAAGAATAACGATGACAGAATAAGAAGAAATGTTCAATTGTTTCAATTTCGTTGCACCAAATGCATAGCGGTGACGCCTTGAGCTGAGCTTTATTAAGGTAATAATTTAGTTGTGGAACTGCACAGCGCAATCTGGTATAAGTGACCTCTAACTGGCGAGATACACACCAGTGTTTATTCCAGCAATAGCTCAAATGCTCGAAATCTTTAAATTTATCCAAATTACCTTTTCCCCATTGCAGGCAAGCATTTCGGAACCTTAGCGCGGTTACGTAAGCCGTATCTGGCAAAACTGGGATGGAGGGCCCACCCAGGGATACTGCTGCTAAAGAGTCCGCCATTTCGTTCAAATATAATCCGCGGTGGCCTGGTACCCATAGCAAATGCAGTTTTTTTTTTACGTTTTTTGGTACTAAATGCCGAAACGTATTCATCAGCTCTGAATTTACTGCCGTGGGATGGACCTCCTAGGCCCGTTTCCTTTGTCGTCTTCTGGCAACAAATTGATTATTGTCGCAACCGATTATTTGGCGCGTTACGCTGAGACGAAGGCGTTGCCACGAGGGACTGCATCTGAAGTTGCCGGTTTTTTTATGCATCAAATTGTGCTACGGCATGGCGCACCGTCATATGTCATCACTGATCGAGGGACATCATTCACAGCGAAACTCTTGGGTGATATCTTGAGGTTGAGTTACACAACCCATCGAAAAACCACTGCGTATCACCCTCAGAGTAATGGTTTAACAGAAAGGCTAAATAAAACTCTAGCCGACATCATCTCTATGTACGTGGATGCACAAAACGCACAAAACGTGGGACGACATCCTGCCGTGACATAACATTTGCGTATAGCACTGCAACGCAGGAAACTACACGCTTCACGCCATTCCGACTAGTTCGTGGTCGAGATGTTAGAACTATGCTGGACGCCATGATTCCATATGAGGACATCGACAAGCTCGACCAATCAGCCCCCGACATCAATGAGTACAATCAGCGCGCTTAGGAAGCACGTCAACTGGCCCTTGTGCACATCCCGAACTCAACAGTGCGCTGATGCACGGCGGTACAACATCCACCATCGAGAAGTTAATTATGAACCTGGTGACCAAGTTTGGGTTTGGACACCCATTAGGCGGTGAGGTCTCAGTGAGAAACTCTTGAGGAAGTACTTTGGACCTTACAAAGTACTCAGACGTGTGAGCGACGTGAACTACGAAGTGGTTCCAGACGGAAACTCACCATCATCCCAGCGCAGGTTACAACGCCCAGAGACTGTACACGTAGTCCGCCTAAAACCATACTTTACGCGGTGATGCGAATTTTCTTCTTGTGCCAGTGAACTCTTCATGTGAATAGTGAATGCCGTTTATTTCCGATTGCCGGGCCCAGGACGCATTTTCTCTCTTGCAGTAATTTGTTTATTGTTTCTTTATGTTCCCTACTTCGACCCACTGCTGTGCACACTTTTGTTTGAGCATCGGGTCAATGCTCTCTTGGGAGGAGGAGTAATGCCACCTGATGTTCTGTGCCAGTGAACAGTGGGTCAGTTCTGTGCCGGTAAACGAGGAAGACGAAGACAAGCAACCCGTGCCAGCGGAGACGTCCTTCTTTGTCTCTGAGATTTTTTGACAGTCGCGTCCCTTTATACGTTCCTTCGAGCTCTTAGCGCGTGACAATATGTAGTCTCGTGAATCGTTAATTAGGTATTACGACAGGTATTGTTTTTTTTCGTTATGTGTCGCTTTATTACAAGTCCATGATCCAAAACTATGGTGCCATTTTTGTCACTGTTGTAGTTGTTATATTTATTAATTGTAAGCGCCCGTTTTTGGTACTCGGTGTAGAAACTGCATGATAATGAAGCACTGTTATACCTGTTCATAAGTACACCACAGAATGTGCACAAAAATAGGCCTGCAAATCCAGTTTTATGCACGTAAATACGACGAAGTAACTTCAGACAGAATGCGCAACTAATCACAAAAGTTGAAGCACGTGGCTACGAGCCTCTTGGTGACATTTTCACTACGTAAGCGGGGATCGATCGGAGCGCCGTGCCTGAGACACATTCGTTCTTTACTCAATATTATGTCAGTTTTTTACTGGACGCAAACATTTTTACGTTGAACGTTTCAACGCAACGCGCTCCTGGGGGGAAGCCATGGCTTCTGTTTGAACAGCAGTCGTTCAGCATGACTTTTAATATTGACACGTTTTCAGGCAAAGTGATACATACCCAAGGGCACATCACAATATCTTTGATTCTGCTATTAAAATAGATGTGTAATTGTAATAATGCAGATAAACGCTTTGCGAAAAGTATGGGAACAAACTATACGCAGCACGGCAGTAGAAAACAGAAGGCAAGTGAGTATACCTGTGGTCAACGGTAGATCGCGTACCGCTAGGTGGCGCGGAGAAGTGAGGGAGGTCTATAAGCTTTTGTGGTTGGCTGTACTTTCTATATACATACCCAAGGGCACATCACAATATCTTTGATTCTGCTATTAAAATAGATGTGTAATGGTAATAATGCAGATAAACGCTTTGCGAAAAGTATGGGAACAAACTATACGCAGCACGGCAGTAGAAAACAGAAGGCAAGTGAGTATACCTGTGGCCAACGGTAGATCGCGTACCGCTAGGTGGCGCGGAGAAGTGAGGGAGGTCTATAAGCTTTTGTGGTTGGCTGTACTTTCTATATTCGGTTTCCTCACTTCTTGTTCACAATTCTCCGACTTAAGGATTACTATGCTCCTCATGCATCAGTTCTGCAAAAGCAAGAAAAGTTTTATCAATGTCAGCTACGGCTTCCTCGTGTACAATGTGGAGATGGATGACTCTTCCAACCAGTGCGGCAAAGGCTCCTAACGGTGCGTCAAGTTGCTCAGAAGGTTGGCCGAATTCTTCCGCGACAACTTCACCACCCAAGACAGCTTCAACGAGTGGCTGAAGCTGACCTCGGTAGAGTTACCTGCACTGCATGGAAGCTTCAGAAAATAAACAGAAAACATTTTACAAATCATTCCTTGCCCGAGAAAACGGGTCAAGGAAAGCTCGGCGTCGGCGTGCTTGATTGACGTGCTTCTTTTCCTTTCTTTCTTTCTTTCTTTCTTTCTTTCTTTCTTTCTTTTTCTTTTCATTCTTTATTTTCTTCTTTACCTCTCTCTTTCTTTGCTTCTTTCTTTCTTCGTTTTTTCTATCTCATTGTTTTGTAATGATTTGTTTCTTTTTAAAATTAATTTTTCCTTTCACTCACCTTGCGCAATGCTCAACCCTCAGCTGTTTATTTCGTTATTTCATGCCAAGAATCGGACATACGTAGTAATGCAACGCTTCAGTTGTTACAGGCAACAATGACAGTCTCGTGTTAACATCTAGGCCACAACAAGACGGTCAACAGGATAGTAGTGGAAAAAATATCTAATGTTTTACTAGGGAATACCACGATATGATTATGAGGGAAGCTGAAGTTGATGGCTCCGGCCATTTCGACTAGCGTGCACTGGCATCGCATTGTACATGGGCCTCAAGGACTTCGCTTCGATGAAATTGCGGCTGCCGAGGGCAGGATCGAGCCCGAGGCCTCCTGCTCAACACCCGAAACCTCAACGACAGCGCCGTAGACAAATGATTGATGATTGATATGTGGTCTTTGACGTCCCAAAACAACCCGTAGTGGAGGGCTCCGGAAATTTCGACCACCTGGGGTTCTTTAACGTGCACTCAAATCTGAGCACACAGGCCTACAACATTTCCGACTTCATTGGAAATGCAGCCGCCACAGCCGGGATACGGTTCCGCGACCTGTGGGTCAGCAGCCGAGTACCTTAGCCACAACACCACCGCGGTGGGGTGCGCCATGGACAAAGTTCAATAATAAATGGCAAATGAATTCAATAAAAGATCACATTGGCTTATTAGAGGTAGCTGTTCTGCCGCAAGTCCATGATATAGTGAATATCAATAAAGGGCGGCACCGAATCCAAATACGCACATCACCAGTGAAACTTTAGAGGCAGCGTTCATGTACGTTCGCTGGAGCTCTATGTATGTGCTGCGACTACATTATGTAGTCATTCGTATTTCACGTTACGTCCCAACTAAAACATTATATTACTTCTACGGCCTAAATGGGCGTAGTATTGAAGAAAGAAAACACGCAAAATCAGGTAATTTTTGTAAAAAATTGCGGCAACGTTCCAGCCGCAAACATTTTGATGCTTTCTTGCTAATTGACGTATTAATTGCCAAAATATTTTAAACGTCTATAAACAAACACTTATTGAGAAAAATTCTTGTAATATTTACAAAAGTGACTTTTGGGGGAGATTCTACCGCAAATTAGGCACCAAGGCTCTCGTAATGAATATACTTGTGATAATTCATTAAGGGCTCCAATGTCTTCTCTTTTGATGTGGAAAATTTCATTCTTGTGAGTTTTGTTTAAAACAAAAAAATAAATAAATTTAATTTTTGATGCGCATGACCAGCGCCAGGAGTAGAGAGTAGCACTCTGTCTTCCCTGCAAAACACGTGCTCGTTCTTGGTAATTTTTCGGGCTTTCAACAGGACCACGCCAGTTGATCAAGCAAGTACTGACTAGTTCGCTTCGCATCGTCGTATATTAAATATAACCAACTTGCTTGTTTCTTTTCATAACTGGCTTCCTCTGCACTAGGGAAAGTAACACCAACAAACAAAACATGGGCAATGGTATGCGTTCACTGACTCTGCTTCATTTTATCTCCCACTGATGCGCAAACAAAATTTATTCTTGTTCACAGGTACTAGATATTCCCATAAAACAGTGCCTAATGTTTTACCAATAACAGAAAACAAAAATTAGGCCTTATGTAACGAAAATATATTGTCCTTCACGTTTAATTTTGTTATGTGTCGTCCTTTGTTGATACCCTAATCATTAATATCAAAATACGCTACCTTACCAATCAGACCAGATTTTTCAGTAGAATTTGACGAATTTTGGAGAACGATGTTAGGTCAACTTGAAGGGCAGAAAGAGTGGGTGGTCTGAAATAGTTTAGCTGTTGGGTGTCTTTTACAACTAGCACAATGACAAATCTCGTAGTAAGCTTGATTATATTTTTTTGAATTGTTGAATGAGGTAACCAAACCACTGTTATTCTGTTTTTATTGCATATACCCTACATAAATAAATCGTATTTTCTCTGAATGTGACAACCATATAGCCTCTGTGGACTTGCTTTTGCTGTCAGACGTTTCATTGAGCTGCCGACACCATCACATGTAAAGTGGCAAAGCAGTTCCACTGTGCCGAAAAGTTGTTCTCTTGCTCCTGGTAGCAAAAGTTCTGAAAGTTCTTTTTTGTTGTTATATAGAGAAAAGCTCCTTCAACAAAATAATGGATCATTTTCACTTGTGGCAGATCTCGTTTCACTACCTCCAGTACTTCGCGCTGAAATGCGTTTACTGCGACTGCCCCGCCGCGGTGGTCTAGTGATAAAGCTACTCGGCTGCTGACCCGCATGTCGCGGGATCGAATCCCGGCTAGAGCGGCTGCATTTCGGATGGAGGCGAAAAATGTTGTAGGTCCATGAGCTCAGATTTGAGTACACGTTAAAAACCCCAAGCGGTCGAAATTTCCGGAGCCCTCCACTATGGCGTCTCTCATGAGCATATGGTGGTTTTAAGACGTTAAACCTCACATATCAATCGTTTACTGCGTCTGTGTCGTGCTCCTAGAAATCTTAAATAATGGCAAAACATCGCACATAAACACCTCCACGGGTGCTTTCCTGATCAATAAAGTGGAAAACGGCAGAGTGCGCGGCGACCTGCGTATTCAACCAGTTCTACTACTCGGGCACATTGTGAAGTATAAAAGTGCAATTTTCAGCAAAATTCACCACCACAAAAGCCTCTTGAGGACTTAAACTTGTTCTAATTTTTCCTAAGTACATGTACTGCTGCTCGTTAACGAAAACATGTGTTTTCAAATAATTAGGCATGCCTGCCAACCATTGAAAAATGTATTTTTGCGTGAGAACAATACCTTAGATTAAGCAGCAACCTCAGATTATTTTTTGCTGGACATGCATGCCGTCTTTGCTCGAAGAATTACGGATGAGGCTTTGCTGAAGCAGATTTACTGCATAAGTTGGGCCGGGGCAGGATGCACATTTGCTAAACGTGCAGTTTACGTGTGTGGAATATATCTACACGAACCTCTGGCTAACCAGGAAATAAAAGACAAGCAAACAAAAAAGGTCTTTATGTTTTGTGCACGCTAAACAAAATATAACGCCTCCAATGTGAAAATTTCGCTTGAAGTGCGAGACACAGAGCTATGCCTCTTATCGTGGTAGCACATACTTGCACTTACGTATTTGAGCCAAAGAGAGTTGTGGTGTAGCTGCCACAATAATTTCGTTGTTGCTTGATATATATAAAGAAAGCATACCTACGCGTTATCATATTTTGTGACCACTTGGAAAACGCCGTTCGTCAAGCTTGCATGCACCACATAGATGAAATATTCTGCTCTAGCAGCCTCTGTTGCCCTAATCGGCTCTTGAATAACCACTAATGTTACACGCCAACGCAAGGAGTAACATTTATTAACTTATCTAAACGTTTTTGTAGCTGCAGCAAGGCGGTGCACGTTAACAACGGGCTTACAACATGTCCTATTTAGGTCATAATGTACCGACACGGTCGATGTTGTTACTTAAACCATAGAGTATTACAGAGGGAGCTCTTACACTGGATGACAGCTTCGACGCACTAGATGACAGCTGCAACTTAATCTAGTCAGAGATTGACGGGTTTTGCCCGGATTTCTCTTATTTTCGTTCTTTCGTACCCGGTTGGCTTCGTGTGGCTTGAAGTTACTTTGTCGCGAAGCATCATCATCAACCTGATTACACCTACTGCAGGGCAAAGGACTCTCACATGATCCGCCGGTAAACCTGGCCGTGTGCTTTCTGCGGCCACGTTATTCATCCGCAAACCTCCTAATCTTGTCTGCCCACCTAAAATTCTGTCTCACGTTTACCCACTTGACTTCTCTCGGAATTCAATCTGTGATCCTTAATCACCAGCGGTTACCTTGTACTCGCGCTACGTGCGCTGCATATGATAATTTTCTTATTATTATGGCGTCATCGATTGGCAGATTGGGAGTGGCCGGTGAACTTGGCGCCGGAGCACTCCACTGTGGCGGCAGGCAACAGGAGAGAACCTGCCAATGGAACACACGCCCTTCTTCTGGAGCAAATGGCAGGGCCAGAATGAAACGCGATGCGCGCGTCTCTCTTCTTGCATGAGTGGGCACGCTGGGCAGAGCGATGCTACGCTAGCAAAACATGAGCTCCGACGCGAGGCGCAACTAAGGCGACCAGCGTCCGTTGGCGTGCCCAAAGTTGGCACTGTCAGAGTTATTGATTCGCATGATTGAACAACTCTGGGCACTGTTTCAAGGCACTGCACTTGCGAGTTCCAATCGAATTCGCTGATTTTCATGGACTAGGAAACGTTTATCCGTGGAGTGGATCTCGCGATGGAGCTGCCCCAGATCTGTCAATGAAACATATTCACCTTTTCGGTCGGTGCCAACATAGCAATAGCAGCGGCACGTGTTGCTTCTCAAGAAACTTCCGTTTACTTCACTTATTCTCTAACGCTGAAGCAGAAATCTTGTTTATAGGGACGAAGCTCCTTAAAGCGGCACCCGTTGGTCCCTCGCCACAACAAGTAACGTGTCTTACGCTTTGACTAGCAGGGCGGTGCCGGTGGGAGATTGCTCTTGTGCGTTGTTGAACAATAAAAAGTTCGCAGTGCGCGTTAACTAAAACCCAAATTCTCCTGTTTCTCATTCCCCATTAGCAGTTATTGGCATGTACATTGAGCACTATCTGACAAGAAACGGTTGCTACGTTATACTCGCTGGGCGGAACCTCCTTGTTTTTAGAAGGGCTTAGCGAGTGTAGGGCCGCCGTGCTATGAATACAGTGAACTAGTGTATACCATCAACTCGAGGTGGTTAAAGGTGGGAAGTAGACACGAAGCGCAAGCCGCAAGGAAGTGTGCGTGTGCCACCTCTTGTTTAGTCCTTGAAATTTCCGCATGAGGGCGGTGCTTATATATGAAGAATTTATGATGAAAAGATGCGAGATGGTGGTACTTGGACTGTTGACTAGATAGATGAACGGACACACAGACAGATGCATGGACGGAATCCCGGATGGCTGCACAGACGGATGCAGGGGCGGATGCATGAACGAATGCAGGAACGGATGCATGGATGGACGTGCGGACGCACGTACAGATGAACACACAGATGGGTGGATGGAAGCACGGATGGTCACACAGATGGACGCATGGACGGACGGAATCAAGAAAGAAAGAATAGATGGACGGATGCTTCGCTCCACTTTCAATTGCCATTTTTTGAGGTGTGCCAAAGTAAGCGAAACTTTTTTCTGCGTTCTGGTAAAAGTAAGGCGCTTGAAGTTAACGGCTAACTCCTATGATGTTGTGTTACTTGGCTAGATTACTTGGCCAGACAAAGGCCAGGAAAGTGCTAAAAATAAGCGGGCTACTCACTAAACCACTCGTTCCTCGCTAATGTCTCTATGCTACGCTGGTGCACAAAGCCGGAAGTCATTCAGCAACTCTGTTTGTAAACAACGAAAGGCTCTTATCGGAAGTGCTCCAACTCTGCCAACAGAAAGAGAGAAGTAACTTTCATTTTATCCTATAAAAGGTTTCTTGACACCATTAATTTCAAATATGAATTCCTTAACATCTATTTGTTTTCTGATACATTCTGCTCTCTTCTAGTCCTTTAGGGTTACACTTATCATTTTTTCTTTGCTTTAGTCGCCGCGTCGTCGTCAACTTAAGTTGCACCCTTTTTTGTAATCCTCCAGGCTTCTGCTGAGAATTCTGCTCCCTCTAGTGTGTTTATAGTAAACTCTATGCCTAGACGTGATACTGACCACACGGTATCTAATAGTATGAGTAGTTACTCTAGTAAACGAAACAGCTCTAAAATGTGCAACTCCAAAATAACATTCGCTAACTATGGTTCTTTAAAGGGTCGCTGAAATGGTTTTTTCACACTACGTCTTTTTAGACTATTACTACCCGAGCTAATAATTTGTACCACAGTTCCATCGAAAGACCTCTTATCAACAGAGCACCGAGTAATAAATAAATAACCTCCTCGTCCGCTCCACCCGTCACCCTCAACTACCCCAACTCTTCTCTTTAGTGCACGAGTCTATGCTCCGCCTTAACGGTGCCTGTGCCACGCGTTCAACCGCCAATCATATCAGCAGCAACTGTGACATCGAATAGGCAGACCATGTCGCTCTGTGAGTGGGTGGTTGAAAACGCGTTTGACCAAAAAACTGCGATCTGCAGCGATATTCAGCTCTAAAGTGTTGTGATAATTTACCCAGGCTATGCGGAGAGCTCAAATTGGTTTTAAATTATCCTTTGGGGCTTGGTCTACCGGCCTGACATGTTTGCACAAAATGGACCAAACTGTTTCGGGGTCACATTGATGCGAATCTAAGTAGATGAGAGCTTTTGAAATAGTGCGGGGCATTGCAGGAGTCCGGCTTCGTATGCTACCGCATGCTATTGCACGCTGTCGTCGTTGCTAGGCGTTCCGCCCAGCATGTATAATACTGAGTGCATGCTAGTCTTCGTTCTCTTGGTACTTTAAATTCTTGATGAAATTAAAAAAAATTAGGAAGCAAGCGCGAAGTGGAAAGAGAAAGAAAGGATGGTAGTAGAAAAATAAAAGCAAGAAATTGAAGAAATGAATCAATTGAAATTAAGAAGAAAAACAGAAATAGAGACAGAAAAGGAGGAGAGAAAAATCAGAGGAGGAAAAAAAAGACTACCGAAGACAAACGGTAAAGGCCGCTAAACTCCGATCTTCCTTCAAGCTTGGCGGCATTCGGGAAGCTTTCTTATTTTTTTTTACTTTGCCCTAATCCAAATGCGGATACAATCGCGGGTAAAATCAAGCCATCTAACTCGAGCACAGCATTTTAACACTTCAGCCATTCTAACAGAGTGGGTGTTTGCCGCAGAGTCTAGAATCTCTCCCACTCTACCCTGGTCTACCTCAGCCGCTGAAATGCTACAGTGGCTGCTACTACAACAGTTTCATGTCTGCAATTCTTGCCGTTGGTCGTACATGTCTAGAGTTGGCTGAACTGGCATGCTAACCAAACTTGTTTCTTTAACATACATCATAGCCGTCATGCGACAGACTTAAACTTCGAAATATAATACTTAATGAACCATATCGGCAGTAGAAAAAAGATGAAGAGATGCACACAACGTGAAACAGCAACGCAGTGATTCAGTGACAATCTGCGTTTCAGGAAACGTTTCTCTACGCTTGGCGAATACTGAATGAGCGCTGCTCAATAAACCACAAACGCTCTCTCTTCGGATACCCATCCTGTACGCACTCCGTCTCTCAAAAGCCTCCAAGCTTGATGTTAGCAATCTGCGTTGCCCTCTGCGCATACAAAACATTCTGTGCCACACTACCACCAGAGAACTGTCGGTGAAATTTAAATTCCTCGCACAACGTGATTCTCTGCAGCTCTGTATTAAAAACTAGTGCCCCGTTTTGCTTTGCGTTGGTGCTTCTCAAGATGGGACATGTGGCTCTACAGTATGCCTGTGTCACGCGAAGAAAAAAAAAACACACACAGATCGTCCTTATTGTTTCGCACGTTTAAAACACGGTGAGAGATGCACGAAACATCTGCGGATGACCGTGGTGCGTCTTGTTTTTATATTTGAAAATCAATAGGCTTGCACGGCGGACGCGACGGACTTCTTAGTTTGATTGGTTGAACAGTTGTACCACTTATGCCCAAGGCTATTACTGCAGTGACAGGCCATAAAGAAAGCGTGGACTAAGACAAGTGTTTTGAAAAATCACTAAAAATAATGAATTCAAATTAAAGATTTAGATGATATATTATAACATTGCAAATATTATGTAGCCTCATTATCTCGACTGTGTTATTGCGTAGTTGAATAACTGCAGTGAGCACAACACCTTTTTAATATTCTCAGTTACTCAGGATGTACAAATAGTTATGAGGGTTAACATAAAAGTTTTATTGTTCGCCCAGAACTACGAAGCGAGAAAACATCAAGGCTCGCAAAACTGCAGCTTGTAATTCGCCGCTCCACGTCTCACGATTCCTTACAAGTGACACTAAAGCAAAACACTGAGTTGAGCTATATTGAAAGATTACACTTTTGTAATAACTAATGTTACATTCCTAGCGAGAACAGAACGTTCGTAAGAAAAAAAAACGACAACGACGAAATTGAAAAATTAAAATGCCGCCCTCTGTCGGGCCCAGGGGCCACTTCAATAAATATCCACAGGTCGTCGGTTTTGATTACTTGAATACTATTGGTGCTTACAGTGAGAAGTTAATTATACAAATTTGGACAACAAATAAGTGTACTGTACGTGAAACTTGTTACCTAATTCGTGAAGTTTTAGGACACCCACTGACTCACAAAGTTACGCAGCCGAAATGTTGAAGTCAGATTCTCCGCTAAAATTGACCAGAAGTGCCAGCAGTTCTTGGTGGCTGTTTTTGACGCAAGAATTTTGTTTATTAACGCGAAAAAAGTGGTGGTTGAGTCTGCTACAGATAAAAAAAAATTATTTCAACGAAACGTAACGTTTGCCTTCCGGTGCATTCAAAATAGAGCTTTCACTTTCTGCTTGCGGGCGATCAATGAGTGGAACAGCTTGATACGATGTTGTCTTGATCGCCTTCATTGTTATATACCCATTTGTAAGCTGCTTCTCGAAAAATCGAGACTAACTGGTTATCTAGGTTACAATATCTTGCAATATGATTGCAACCTTAAAGAATTTTGTATGGGTCAGGTAGGTGACTGTGCTACAGGTAATACGCGAATGAATCACACGACCTGCATATGAAGTGAGGTGAAAGAAGAAGAAGAGGGCCACGTCTCAAGTTGCAGCCATGGGTAAGCTTCACTTATATATTGATCTTCGTTAATTTACAGCGCTTACACCCGGTTTTATCAGTCACGTATATTAGGTGAGATACCCACCTATCAGCACTTACGCTGTCGCATGGCAATTATGTCAAAGTCAACTCTTAAATAATCGTAGGACATCTAAGGAGCTCCTCGAAACGCAAAGAATGAGCGCTTTATTTGGTCGTGGTGTTTTTTAGCTTTTTTGGAAAAATTTGCGACCCCAGCAATCCGTTCAGACGACGTCATGAGGAAATAAGCTGTCGATATTTCTGCGTATGAGTGATATCAGTTGTTAATTGTCTTGTACGTTTCTTTGCCAGTGTGACGCTCCCTTTATAGTTGTCTCGCTTCACTATCGTTAGCGATAAATAATTTTGTATGATTTTATCGCTTACCACTAAATCAAGTGCGTTATAACAGCGGCGTTTATTTTTGTGTACCTCTGATCATAGTTTTGTCTGATGTTGGAAACCATGCAGAACAATATGTACCATTGCATTCTGCACTCTTAAAAAAGATATTGATACTTACTAACTTTCAAAGAAGTAAAGTGGTGTCACAACAGGCAGTGTATCACAGACATTTACTACCTAAGAAGAATTCTGGGGTGATTATTTGTGGTCTACTACCTGCAGTTATTACTAAGGTAGTTAATGTCTTGACAACACTTCACTGCCTCAAATGTTAGTAGGTGGCACTACCTTTTTCAAGAGTGTTTGCTAATCATACACGTGATTGCGCTTCTCCTGCTTTGCTACCAGGATAGCACGGCCTAGTTAGGCGACTGCTCAGCCTTTAGTCGCGTCCTCACAAGGCTACGTGTAACATCTTGTCTTGAATAAATCAAATGAACAAAACCATACGAAGGTAACAGCACGTAGGCGAAAAAGCGCGAATACCAATAGCCTCAATGCTTAATGCCGACATACTACTAACAATAATTGTTGTGGTTCAACGTCCCAAAATCAAGACATGGTTATGAGGGAGAACTTAGCGGAGGGCTGCGCCATTTCTGACCACTTGGGGTTTTTTAACGTGTACATGAAGCCAAGTACACGGGCATCAAGCAGTTTCGCCTCGATCGAAAGTACGCCTGCTGCGGGCGGGATTTGATACCGAGATTTGGGTCAGTACTTAGTGCCGACATTGTGCATGCGTTTTACGGAAAAATCAGCGCCGGCCATGATAATGCCTGTGAAGGTGAGACACTGCACTGAGCAAATCACGGTGCTTTAGGGACTTTTTATACGTGAAACATTATCCTCAACGGCTGTCAGCTACATTGATGCACGCAGACACGTGCTGATAGCTGCAAAAATGTGACAAGACGTGTAGTTTTCCAAACAGCTTTGCGAAAACACATACATGTACAGTCACGCACAATACGAGTTGTAACACTTCTTCTTTACTCAAAACTGTGCCAGCACTGAGAAGTAGTACCTACACAGAAATAAAAAGGTTATTCAAACGCTCTCAATATATCCTACCTTCTGAACCAATTTAACTGTTGGCGGTTGCAATGGTTCAAGCTCGGGGTCAGTTTTGCCGCATAGAGCGTGTTGCAGGTCGTATCGAGCGAGAGTGCATGTGTCGTGTTCACAACTGACAACTTAGCACGAAGTAGGTGACACACGCAAGTTTGTTTAAACCAGGCATGTTTGTATTGAAACTTCTGCATGCTAAAAATGCACCTGACAGTTGTTGCTACGTGCGCTGAACACGTTATCTTTTATGCGACGGTTATTGGAAGGGCAAACGGTTTTCCGAAGTGCGACTTGGTGCTTTGTTGTATATTCGTTGTGGCAACTTAGTTATCATGCGCGTGCTGCTTAAATAACGCCCGCACCAACTGCCTCATGCTTGTTTAACAAGCAAATGTAAGTGATTGGAAAATTAAAATTCAGTTTTATTGATATTTTTACTCACTTTCTACGAAATTTAAGTGCACTTTACGATAATCTGTACTATTCAACCTCTGCTTTCCAAACGAGACTAGCACTACTAAAATAAGTTAGAAAAGAAGTTATATTGTACATTTCAATTTATACTATGGATATAATTGAGGCAGTGGTGATCTCAACTGTATACTGTCTACTTTCAAAAACCAATTCAAGCTCATTTGAACATCGCGGGAAAATCCTTGCTTTTATTTTCATAACTACTTGCGCGTGCTTCAGTGTTTTCTTTTTTTGTTTTTGAAGGTGAAGAACTCGATGAAGACGAAGCTTTCGGTAAGCGTTCGCCTTGAATTCCTTTAACTGTATATTTAGGAGTTCCTATGGCTGCAGAATAGATAGATACAATTAGCTATACTTCGCGAAAACTTTCCACTCTAGAACATTCTCTGACATCTCGTTTCGCAAGGTCAAACATTCGTGCTAAAGGCAATCAAAGTACATAAGGCACCATGAGCTATACAGCATTGAACAATCAAGCTTTCGATCCACATATTGAGGAACTTTAAAAACGGGGCAACATCAGTAGTATTTGCTTCACAATTTTAATACAAAAATATCTGTTCTTTTATGTCACGAAAACACGATATGATTATCGAAGACGTCGCATTGGAGGGCTTCCGAAATTTTGATCGCGGGGGTTCATTCACGTGCACTCACGTCGCACAGCGCACGGGCCTATGCCATTTCGCTTTCATCAAAATGCGACCGCCACGGCCGTCATCAAACCCGCAACCATTGTGTCAGCAGCCGAGTACCGTAGTCATCGTTCCACCAAGGTGCACTGCACAACTTTATTACATGTCAATCATAAATCTTGTAGGTCTTAGTAAAGCATGCACCGTTTACTAAACTTAGGTGCAATGCCGTGGAAGCCGCCAACACTTTTTGATGCGTTCATACACCAATAAATAGTTCAGTTATTTTACTTATCCTAAGGTGATATTTTTGTTGCTTTCAGTCAAGCGCTGTGCGTTAGAAATAAATTAATCCGCTTATTTACACGTTAGTGAATACATGTTGTTCTCGATTTTCGATCGCTTCCTTTTATACCATGATTTCCGTGATTAGTTCCGGTAGCACGCTGATGCAGCCTACCGTGGAGGTAATGTTTAAAAAGACGAAGTTCAAGTGCGAAGCACGTCGGCTAACGCAATATGCTGGCCGACCCTCCAGCGTATGACTTCACAGCGTTGGAGCGGACTGGTAAAGCGAAATAAAGTAATATCTCGTGCAGTGCATCATTTCACAAGCGCCTTTGCTGTTTTCGGTAGTAGCACATAACTTGCTCCAGGTTTTGTATGTTCTCATAGATCTCTATTCCAAAACTACCTCATTAAAAAAGTCTTTCGCAAAGGTTCATTGATAGAAACGTTATAAATGAATGTGCAATTTTTCAAATGCAGCTACAGTGAAAGTCACTCGAATGTTTCATTCCTCCACTGGTAATTTAGTGAACAAGCTAGCCAGACATATCTTTAGTAGACGCGAAGCAGGTCTTCGATTCACGTGTACAACGCCGTACGTACGTGCGTCAGTACGAACCCGCCACAGCGCGTTTCCCTGGCCGCAGGTGTTGGAGCTGAAGGTCACGTCACAGCTGCGCATTGATGTCACGCTCCCCTCGCACGCTTCTCTCACAGGTGCGCGTTGACGTCACACCCCCTCTCACCCACAGCACGCTCACCACAGCGTCCGCAGCGGCCGGCTCCTCCACCTACTCGCAACACAATTCTGTCTCGCTTCACCTTCTCTATTGCCCGTAACGCTGGACCGCACATCGAGTGGAAACACCCTTTCGGATCGTTTGTCTACGATGAAACTAACGCCAAACCCAACCATGTTTTTGCGTATCAAAGAAACGTTTGCTTCAGTAAACGCTACACCAATTTTCGCCTCAGACCGTTGAACCTTCAATAGTTGAAATCAAGAAGAAGAATCGGACATGGGTCGGACACGTAGCTCGTCTGCAGTGTAACCACTGGTCATTGAGGGTAACTGCCTGCATTCCAAGGGAAGGTAAACGCGTGAGGGGGAGGAAATAAATTCAGAGGGGGCCGATGTGATTAAGAAGCTTTCAGTATAACATGGCAGCTGAAAGCAGAAGACCGAGTTGATTGGCGAAAGATAGGAGAGGCCTTTGCCCTGCATGGGCACAGTCAGGATGATGGTGATAATTTTGACGATGATGTTGAACCATAGCTACTAACAATGCAGAACAGGGTACGTTCTCTGAGCATGTCGATGATTTGCAGATGAAGAACCCGACGATCACCGACTCTCCGAAGGTAAGCATTCCGTCGCATGGAAATCTAATTGGTATCCAACAATATATACGTACGCCAACTGTTGATGCGTGTGTCTCTTTTTCTTGTTTCTGCAGCGGCATCGTAAGTACAGAGCAATGCGATGGCGGCTTCATTCTATCTACTACTTCTTGCGGAAAATATCTTAGACAAAAACACGTTGCTCATTCGTGTGAAAGGAATAATTTGCTATAAGTTCAAAAATTTTGAAGTAAAGAGGAAACTAGCGCAAGTCAAGCAAAGACGCACTGCTGAAAACAATGGCAGTACAATGACAGAGCGAGCAGAGAATGCTTATTGGAACGTGAGGATTACTGCAGAAGAGAAAAAAAAAGATCACAAGACAACAAGAGGTGCGTAAAATATTAACACCATCTTCCACTAAAGGGAACCATGAGTAGCATGTGGAGCGGCGCATGGGTAGACTTGAATTACCGTTCATCACGGACACATTGCCCGGTGTTAACTCCTCTGTGCAAGCAGAGCACACCATGAATTCACGGTAGTTACGGTTGATGTCACTCGCACCAAAATGTTAACACCAAGCGAGTTCATCGCCACGCCATGCGTGATCACGTGGGTTCATTGCTCCTCTGCAGGGTCTCGTACACCAACGCCATCGCGCGATTGCGTAGAGATGGTAATGGGAGATCACCGCCACTTACGCAGGCCCGAACTCACCAGCACTTGAGTGCGTTCTCGCAGTGCGTGGGCCAGCTAATGCGTATGCACAGTAAAGGTGGACACGTGCACCGAATTGTGCCCAAATTATACGCTTCTTCGCATCTAACAAAATCAGTGCTCATTGCAATAAAAGATCCCGACGATTTGCTACCTAGTGTTCCTCCCTTTTTATATTCTCTCTAGCACTTGAACCAACTTGGCTTAATCTACGCACTTTACGAGGCAAAAAAGCGGGGGCTAGGTTACCAGCCTAAATAAACAATAACCAAACTGTAAAGGATAAAATGAAGAAGAAACAGAAATAAGCCATCTTTCATGCGTTCAATGAAAAAGAACAATCGTAAGCTCTACTAAAATGTCAAGAATTGTCGGCGAAATAAAAACGTGTTACACAAATGCACTATGTGTATCTACATCTGATTTTACCACACAAAAAAAAAAACGTTTGACTCAAGTGCTCCTGCAGCGCGCTTTTAAATAAGCGTCTGCTGACGTAACTATTGAAGTTTATAGCCTGACAGATTTTGTTGTACGATGAAAATTACAAGAATATTTTGGGAGCTTCAAGCCCTTTCTCTCTCCTTTTACACAAAGGGGAGGGGGGTGCAAAAACTACGCTCATATGACAGCACGTGTCATTAACTTATGTTTTTTTTTTGCTTTTTGAACTCATGGCTTGCTTTCAGTGTGATCACGAGCGTGGTAGCTTTACTATACTATGCTCTGCATGACTATATTAAGGTAGGAGCTTCTTCTTAGACACCCGCTAGGCTAGATGTTGACAGCTTTCTCGATTTCCGGATCACAGCAAGGGTGCCGTAGTTCTGACACCTCCATAAGTGTTCGTAAGCACAATCACTCGAGACAAAAAATAAGGAGTCACAGTTTCGGCACAGGGCCGATGCAATGCATGCGATAGCAACGCATTGGGCTTTTATATGAAGTAAGCCTAGGAGATGTAGGAACCATAGGAATTGTATAGAACGCGTGCCGATGTGCTTCAATTGACAGTATTGCACTTTAACAAGGTGCTTGATTGTGCTGGTCGGTGCTGTATGGTAACGAACAAAGTTTAACAGCGCAAACGACAGGAGGGGTTATAAGAGACGAGAGCAGAGCGCTTCTATCCCCTCCTGTTGTTTGCGCTGTTAAGCACTTTCGTCGTCTACCAGACAGTAATGCATTAACCACAATATCTAAAGAGGTAACGTAGCTTATGGCGCGAAAAAAAAAACACGAGAGAAGGACACAATTGCGCTTGTCCTTCTGTCGTGTTTTTTTTTTCGCACCATAAGCTACGTTAAGAATGAACCAACTCGCCCAACGATTCACTCATCTAAGGAGGTGTTGTGAATAGTTGACTGCGTGACATCAGACAGGAGGCGAACTCCAAGATCGGCATCGAGATGCGCGACAAGCCACTGGTTTTCACATTGAAGTATATTTACATTCAAGCCTCTATTGACTATCACCGGCACAACCTCTAGGCACACCGCACGAAAGTTGTACAGCAAGAAGTTCATGACGTCTCTCCGCAAGGTTCCTGGTGAGCTGCACGCTTCTGCGACGACAAAGCGGTGCAGTGTTTTAACGGTGCAAGCATCGCCAAAACTCATCTGAAGCAGCATGTTGACTTTGTCCGCCTAAAATGAGAGTGGTGGTGCGCATTCTGATGGTAGATGAATTCACAGACACAACGAGACCCTAAACTGCCGGAATAGTCTTGGACTTGCTGTGAACAACTTTTTCTATTGATTGGGAGTGGAAGTGGCACCAGAAACATTTTGCAATGCTCCTTTCATCCAGCTGCGTGTGCTTCAGTGAACGCACCCCTCCACTGATCACACATCGGACAGGTCAGCGTCTAGAGAAAGCATGTATGGCTTGTCCAAACAAAGTACATGCTTTGTTCAAGAATGTTTCCTTTAAGTTGATTGACAGTAAGCCAGTGGTAAATGGTGTATATGCATAGGTCACTGTTAGTGTGATGGACAATGTAAGTGGCATGGCCTAGTTGGTTAATGCAGCGCACTGAGACGCGAAGGGTCACTGGTTTATTGCAATTTGTTTTCAGAAGTATTAGATGCGGAAGCATCTTATACTCGCGCCTTGTAGTGCGCCGTCCGCACCGCTTCTCGAACATTCGACAGCTGACGCGCGCGCATGCGCCGTCGCGCCGTCGCCCACCATCTGTGCCGCGCGCGCTTCTCCTTCGAGAACATTCGACAGCTGACAGCGCATGCGCCCGTCGCGCCGTCGCCCATCTGTGCCGCGCGCGCGCTTCTCCTTCGAGAACATTCGACAGCTGACAGCGCATGCGCCGTCGCGCTGTATATATACTCAAGGTCCGGCGCTCGCTCGCTCAGTTGCCGCTCGTCCGTTGGTTTGTACGCGGCGTCGACGTCCGAAGTCGCCGTGAAATGAATGCCAACGAATCCACAAACACAATGATCGACGTCCCTTCGACCAGCGCCGCCCCTTTCGCATACGTGTGTACGTGTTCAATTCATTTAACACTCCCTCCTACAAACCACGTTAACCAAGTTAGCCATCGACCCAAGTAAGTCGCAATTTAACACCCCATTTCACAACCACGTTAACCAATGTAGCCATCGACCCAGTAGTCGCACTTTAACACCCCGTTAACCAATTATATGCTCCGCATCCTCCTCAGTGTTCCCCCGAGGGAAGCTGCGGGCAATTTTTTTATTCATGAATTTTATATTTGTATACATAAATATACATATCCAGGACTGGTGGTGACGGCAAAATTAGCCTAGAGTGTCTTTACGATTGCTATCACAGTAAAACGAAAATAAAGCCTATCCATGATGCACCGTGGTTCGAACCTGGGACCCCTTCAAGGCAGCCCAGTTTTCTACCACAGAAGAAAGGCTGCTGTTTGAAACACCCGGTGTCACAGCAACAAATTGTGCAACAGCAGGCGCCAAAGAAGGCAAATTGTGGTAACAAGGCTTCACTCAATCGATATGAGTTCTGTAAGGGTCGTTGAATGCTTCCAGCCCATGAGGAAGGGCTTCCAACCCCTTACAATAAATTGAGCCATTATTCTTCCAACCCATTATACAAATGACTCAGCCACTGCATTTAGAAGAGTTAAATTGACTTTGCCTGAATCCTGTTTTCTTTGTTTTGGCTAGCCCTCATTCAAAATGACGTGCATGTCCGCGTGTATTGCAGGTCAGCAGACACTGCAGAGCATTGGGCCTTACCGCTCGGCGCACTGGGTGTCGTTGGAGGGGCAGTCGGCCTTGCCATTCTCTTTCATCGCGTTGCCAGGTTTGTGTTTTCCGCAGCACATGCACGCCGTCGCTTAGTGTAATATAAACCACTTATAAATGTTTAATAGGACACCGGTTTTTTATTCTCTTCAATTTTCTTCACACGGCAATGCGTATACAAAGCAAAGCTCACCATTTGAACAATACCCCGTCAAAAAATATAAGCCTGTTGAAAAAGTACTCTTAAGCTAATTTTGTATTTTTTGTGACTCGCTATAATTACTCAACTGCAGTGTAGCAGCCAAGCATACCTAAATTTTACATAAAAATTACAGTCCGAGATTGCAGGTTTTCTCTTAGTTTGTTCTTGCTCAGTTTCTCGGACAGGTTAAGCGTTGTTAAAACATATATTGTTGCAACAAGCAGAGCGGAAAATTTTGGTAAATATGCAGCTTCATTTTATATGTACTTTTATGCACTGGTAATATAAAAGTGCATTATAATCCAAAATCGTGCAGCCCGCTTCATCACTTCAATGTATAACCGCCACTCCAGCATCACCCAAATCAAACGCGATATTGCCCTTACTAACTTGGATTCCCGCCGCTCTGTCACCGTCTGTGCCTCCTCCATAAGTACTACTACAACTCGTGGACCAGTCGTCTATCGCTTGACATTCCTTCGCGTACATCTAGTCGACTTCATAATCATCTCAGTTTCAGACGCATCTTCGGCAACACTCAGTCATTCAATAATTCTGCATTGCCACGTGCCATCGCAGTTAGGAATAGCCTTCGGATGAAATTGTTTCTGTGAGAGATCCGGCCAAATTTCGTGAGCTACTGCAAATTTATATGTTCTCTTGATTTTTTATAACGATGCTTTATTTTTTTCATTTTGTTTTTCCTGCATTGCTTATAGGTTTGTTTCTTCTCCCTTCCATTGTGCAATTTTCTTTGTTTTCTTCGATATATTTCTTTTTATGCTTTATGTTATTGTGATTTTTTTGTAACCCTCCCTACTCAATGCTCTTCTGGGGCCTGTAGGGTAACATGAATAACATAAAATAAAAAATAAATAAATAAATAATATTACCCTAATTTATGCTTATACTTTCACAGCCAGCCAGTGTGAAAATTCATTTTAAATGCTACAGCCAACAGCGTACAACAGGACGGTTGAATTGCGCTTTTAATGTTACTGTTAATCTGACGCATTTATCTGCTCTATATTTGTGACTTTACGTAAGGAAGCTATCGCGAGTTCTTTTCAAACGCCTTACTAAATCAAGGAGGGCTGGAACAAACACAAGATGTTATTAGTGTGTTAATAAAGCAACGACTTCTTGTGAACATTTTTGCGCGTTCTCGTACCAGTCACTGCCACTGCAGAGCTGGTCACACTGCAGCCCCCTAACCTAGGTTGCAACAGGCATGGTGGGTAGTAGCTGTGTTAAGCTGTTCTACTTTGAAATAGCAAAATTTTATTTGGCATGCACTTCTCCTATTTACATGATGCCGTTTTCACTCCAGTCTCTAGGTAACTTCGCTTCAACTTCAGGTGTTGAAGTTTAATGCCGCTGGCCACTTACAAACTTGCTTCCGGCTAAGGAAGGCCCCCGAACTAGTCTGGTCAGCAGTGAACATCAAGTGAAGGACAAGGATACGAAGTCTTCATTGTCCTACATCTCTCCTAAACATGCGACAGTAATGAAACAGGGGCGCGTAAAAAAAATGTGCAATCTCTCTTTTTTTAATTTTGAAAGCACCGAGGGCACCATTGTTTCTATTCCAAGCACTTCTGAGCGAGCACATCTGGTTCGCGGATATTCATAACAATTCCTACAAAAGTACAACTCAATGCTTCTGGTCCTGCTTACCAGCTTTACTGGACATACGTGAACGATTGCAAACCTTGAAATTGTAAAGTGCCCATTGAGTATGAGGGTAATAAATAAGTATTATTTGTTTTGGCGTGAATCTTCAAACCTACGTTACGATTATTGAAGGACACCGTAGTGAAGGGATCCTCTAATGGCGATCACCAGGGTTACTTTAACGTGCGCCTTTGTGCAAGTGCCGTGGGGCGTGAAGAACGTTTGCCTCCGTCTGAAGTGCTGCCTCTGCGGCTGGGATTCGATCCCACTACCTACGGGTCAGCTGTCGCGTACCGTAACTACTAGACTACCACGGTGATTGGTATAATTGACCACTTTCACTCAAGTATTGATAGCAGCTGA
>WOVY01007167.1:0-83079 GCA_013436015.1 Rhipicephalus annulatus
GATCTTTAAGGAAAATAAACTGACTCACCGGCGGAGCAACCCACTGACCGACCGACCGGCCGACTAACTGACTTTCCCCTCACACCGTCGTAAAAATGTGCAGGAATGAGTTGAAAAAAAAGAGAAAAAAAAACAGCGGTGCTGCACTTAATGTCCAGCACGGTCGCGAATCGCAGCCGCAAGCCCTTCTTAGAACAAATGCGGTCGGGAGACGAAAAAAGCGTGACGGGATTGATGAGACTGGCGGAGTAGACTGACACTGCTGCCGACGAGCCTAGAGATCCTTACGTATCGTTTTTAATTAGAATCTTGCTCGAAGCTAATGAACAGTCTGCCGGCTAGACATCTGAGAGCATTGATAGTCCAGGTTTGGCTGTCGTGCGAGTAATCATGGCGTTGTGGCTGGATGGAAGATTCCACCTCTATATGACGTCGTGAGTGCTTGTAGAAATTACGAGTTCGATGTCGTTTAGAGCGTCCTGGATGACCTCGCGCGAGATGCAAAGAGCCATAACATGAATAATTTAGGCTCTAGCTGCATGGAGTGGCATCCCTGATGATGGTGTTTCCAAGTTTCTTAGCAAACGGCGGTTTTTCGCCGGCTACGAATACGGCGACTCCATTTGCGACAAGAGCAAATACGGGAACATCGTTTACAAACAAGTGTTTACAATCGATGGTCTTCCCTGATGGCTTTCACAATTTAATAACGTCGCTATCATTGCCTTACAAGCTGCCATGGCTAGCTTTGCTGCTTTCGTGTGAACGCCTGTTGACGCATTGATGGCAGTGAGAAACGTCGCGGACAAGGAGCGTGGTGACTAAACTAGAGCTGAGCGCGACATCCGTAACCTAGGTGGAGGTGCGTCACAAAAAGCACGACTGGACTGGCTGGTAACAAGAGCGGGTTGTCGGATGTGCGTCATTAATTCACTAGAACAGGTCCCACCCATGTCGCCGGATGTCATTGATGGGGCAGTTATTGAAATGGCTCATGGTGGGCAGCAGGGGACAAATGTCCGCTGCTGGGGATCTATGGATGAAGTATACTTATTGCCAAATACGTTTCTTATTTTTCACTCTCGTTCTTTTCGGCTTTCACTGACAGAACCTACCGGGAATGCTCGGCACTATTTCCGCATCGTTATTAGAGAAGGTGCGCAGTTATTGTAGATTGTTCTGTTAAGACTGCTCGCAAGACACGAACACTCGAGATTACTAGAGAGCTTTCGTGACGACCAGTGATAAGGCTGCAATGTTCGAGGACACATCGATAAATTCCAACGTTTTTCACAGCTCATCAGGTGATCAACGGCCGACGCTTTGTTCGCCGCTATCAGTGCCAGTGTGCATTGTTGTAATATGACTTTTCGTTGACCGGCCACAAGTTCGAGAAAATAAAACATTTTGATCTTCAACCTACAGTCTTCTCCCTTCAACGAGGTCACAACCCCGTGACAATATGTAGTCAGTACAACAGCTTTGTAAAAGGGAAGCCTAGCGGCGACTTTAGCGTTCCTCGCAGCAAGCACACGTATCGCTTGGGGAGTCTTGTCCACAACTTTAGCATAACTAGTTCAGCAGGAGGCGGAAGGGACTGGTGGTACACCAACCTGACTTCTAGAATTTCATGCTCAATCACCCGGCCGAGGAGCTGAAGTGTGCTCGACAGCTGTTGAACATGCAGCGGGTGGGCGGAGACCAGGTGTACGAACTGGCGTGCAATTCTTCTCGCGCGTGGTTTACATTACTCTTGCTAGGAACGGGGACTGGCTGGTATTGCGACGCGCACCTCCGACGACGTTACGAAGGGTGCCTCGAAATCCCACCTCTGCAACCACTGTTTCGAAAGACGGCGACGCCAACACGGTCCCGAAGGCGCCACTGCTTCGAATTCCACCGGGAAGGTCACCAGCCGTTTGGTAGCGTAGGTTTCTCAGCTCGCGACTGCTTCTGCGCAGAGCTGATAGACGAGCGGACGAGACGACGTTGAGTTAAACAAGGTCTATGTACAGCATATATACAGGGGCGTTACAAATTCGGCACTGCGGCCGACAGAGACGCGAAGAGCCGAGCTCTTCTCTCTAACACATAGCTCTACTCTCAAATGGGTCTCCTAACACATAGCTCAACTCTCTATCACATAGCTCTCTTCTCTGACACACAGCACAACTCTCTATCACATAGCTCTCTTCTCTGACACACATGTCTGCTCTCACATAGGACTGCTGCTCGCGCCGCGCCGCAGGGCTTCTTTTATATGCACCGGGTCCAACCCAAATGTCCAACCAGAAGC
Organism: Rhipicephalus annulatus; assembly: GCA_013436015.1. Classification (NCBI taxonomy): domain Eukaryota; kingdom Metazoa; phylum Arthropoda; class Arachnida; order Ixodida; family Ixodidae; genus Rhipicephalus; species Rhipicephalus annulatus. Next base: position 2,297 of record WOVY01007167.1, read on the forward strand.
GCCGCTGGTCGTGAGGTTAGAATCCTCCGATGGGGTCACCGCTGGGCCGCGTCATTCTTTCTCATCGAATCTGGAGAGGCTGCGCTGCAGGTGGCTGCACCCAAGGACGAGTGACGTCGCCGCGCATCGCGTCACACCCACCAGACAGGAAGGCGCCGGTTGTTTACTCGACGGGCTCGCGGGCTGAGGTGACTCACTGCACGTGCGGGACAGAAAGGCGCCGTCGCGTGATGACGCCGTTGAGTTGTTGATCTCGTCAGGCGGGCTCGCGTGCTGGCCTTGACACAAAGGTCCTTTTTCCGAGGCACGGACGTTCACTGCGGACTCGCAGGCATAACACTGGTCACGTTCAACGTAAATGTTGGTATTTTTTGACTAAGATCACTTCACATGGTTAAGTATTGGCACCGGATTGTCTTTTTCTTAATTTTTCGGGAAGTTCCAATATTATGTTGATAATCAGTGGTAGAAAGGCGATTCTACATAAAAAACTGTATCATTTTGAAACAGGAAAGTGCTTAACAGCATTAACATGAGAAAAAAACAATTAGTGGAGCGTGCACGCAAGTTCTCATTGACTAAGAAGGACGCAAAGCCGAGCCAGTGAGCGCAGATGAAGGAGCAGCCGACCGCTGGAAGAAAAGGAAAATAACGAAACCGTGCTTTAGAGGAATGTGGTATTTAGAAAACAATCTATTGCTAACTGTTTTGAGAATATAAACAAATAATTTGATATTGCAAAGCACCGCCCATCTCATGGCTGATCTCCTGGGTTGGTTGCGCCAGTTTAATACGAACGAACCGACTGACCAACCAAAAGAAACAGGGCTCGTGCAGGTGAGACAGTTTGCAACGTTGCCAGGAGGGCCGGAGGACTACAAAACCGCATCGGCGCACGAAGTTCACGCTGGCAACGCTTTAAATTAATTGCCTCGCAGGAGTTCGAACGCGGCCTGGTGTTGTATAAGAACTCCCATCTACGCGCGTGGTTCAATATTACAAGCTTATTTCAGCGTACGTGACAGCGAGCGTTGCAAGGTTTTTGTCTGGTGCTGATGAGACGTGCTTTGGTATTAGACGGCCTACCAGCGGGAGGTCACTGGCTTTCTGCATGACCCCTACTGCTTCCACGCCACTACCATGCCAAACAAGTACGTGGCGACGACTGCGTCACCGTCGGGACTCTACCAGCCCGCTACTACTAGCCCCCGCCTTGTTAGATGATCTACTATAGACCTGCATTGTTGATTTCGTGTGTGTGCACCGTTCAGTATAATGGTCATGTGTGGTTTTACAGCCGGCCACGGTATATTTTCTTTTCAATGCATCACATGCTTTACAGCGTGACGATCGTTACAAGATAGCATCACGTGCACACATTCTCCAGCTGTGAGACGAGCGCGTGAAGCCAGCCGTGTCCAGTGCTTTTACGCTCTCTAATAGATGTTTGAGAGCATGTTCTCCTCCTCAAACTGCCAGTCCTGTGGCAGTCCTGTCGTAAGTGGAAAACTTCATTTGAAAGTGCTTGCTGGGAACGGTGTCGCCGTAGGCGTATCTTTCGCAAAGAGTGCATTAGTTCAGCATTTCCTAAAAAACAAAAAAAAACAAAAAAAACACGAGGCCTGTGTAGAATGCGCAGCGCAGTCACAGCGAACGCTAGAAGAGCGGCCTTTCAGAGCCTTTGTTAAGCACTTTTGGGTTATTGCTACAAGCACACTTGCAGGATACCCGATACATACTTGCAATGAATGTAGTGCGATTTCTTTATGCTTTGGCTGACGAAGATGAATAATTATGGCTGAAGCGGGTACGCTCCTTAGTTTATATATGGGCGACAAGGACAAGCTTTCGTATAGAGTTGGAACATGCTATCACCCACTCGTTATGCAATTCGCATTGTGTGATGCCTTGTTGTTTCATTGCTGTTCTAAAGCTCTTCATTACTCATGACGCCATTCATTTTCCGACATCAAGCCTGCCTAGGGTCAGTTTTCCACTGGGTTTCAGGCACACGGGTAACACAGTAGTCGAATACTGGGCTGACACGAAGGGTACCCGGGTTCAAATTTAATGTTGTATTTGGTGTTTTTCACCTACATATTTTTCATTTTTCCTTATTTTGCACGATAGTGGTTACGAGCACGGGCGGGGGCGGCGGCAGCGGACAACTACGGCGCACGTGACTCTTGTTGTGATCACATAAGACCTTTCGATGTAAAACTAAAAAAAAACTGTATTGTGTTCTTAGAAGGACAATATATATATTAAGGTCACCGTTTTTGCAGTCGATGTCTCACACAGTTTAAAGCCTAATTAATTTTTATTCGTTGCGTTCTTTATGAAAGGCTCGCCACTCGTCATGAGAGGATTGAGTTGTACTTCCATCATTCAGCCAAAAATGACACAGTAGAGATTGAAGTATACTGAATAATGTAGAGTCTTGCATATCTTTCCCCAATGAAGCACATGTTTAGGCATGCGCTAAGTTAAAAAACGTGTACCCTAAGACACTAAAAAACGAATCTTTGGTATGAAAACTATGTTCCAAATATGGAAAAGAGCTATAAGAAAAACACGTTTGCAAGACTGTGTTACGTGTAGAGCTGTTTAAAAAGTGAAAAGGCATATTGTGATGTACAAGAGATAATCAAGTGTTCAAAAGTTTGCTCTATCTGTCTAAAACTTCACCGATAGACCCGACCACGGCCGGTCTGGAGGCACGCCTCCAGACCGGCCGTGACTCAGAGTCACTCAGAGGATGCGACTTTCCTTTAGGAGCGTATGGTCGCATGCTCATTTGACGTGAATTTTCTAACATTGGAGCCATGCCATAACTCTTGTGGGCCGAAATTGGAGTGTTAACACAATTCATAGTTAACACCCACCTTCCCTACTCGTCCAAGCCCGCGGTTAAAAACGCAAACGACATTGCAAAATTTGTGTCTGTCCACGGATGTTTAAGCTTTTTTTTGCAGGGGGTGCTCCATTACACACGGAGACACTGTTGTACCAAGACAACGAGAATACGTGTGGTGTAGTTGCCATTGATTATTCCAGAAATGGTAAGTCTAAATGGTATCATCACCTGACTGCTTTGAATCTTCGTAAGTGTTAGCTTTACACTTATTTAATAACGGTAACGCACGTTACCAAGTCGGTCTGGCCGAAAAAAATAGCTTACATGGTCTCTTATGCATTTACTTAACGCGTGTAGAAAATATAATACTGTTGTTCCCCGGCCACTTTCGAAAGATTTCTGCAGCTAACGGAGTATTGCACTGCCTCCTGAATCCGATGACTTGCAGACTTCCTGCGCGTCACCAACTTTTGTTCTTCCTGCATTTGACCGAGTGACGAATTTATGGGACGGCGTCATTGTGTGATGTGACGTAATGTGCCCCATGTGATGTTATTACGACGTCACGCATTACGCCGGTTCATGACGCCAACGTGACGACATAATGAATTGATTGTTCATGTGTTGATGATTTTTGGCAATACTCGTGCGGACAGCTATGTCAAGTTTTGTGTTTGAATGATGAGACTTTCACATGAATTGTAAACAATTTGATCATCACGGCACTTTGTCCAGCACGTTACGAACAATACCCTGCTGATTATAATAATGCGAGCTCAACACTGTAGCAGGTATTCGACAAATAAACCTCCGATATAAATAAAACAGGGAGATAAACCATGAGTAGGTGCAGTGTAGACACCTCAAGACATCTCAGATGATTATGAATGAAAGCCGGCAAAATAAATAGTTTCAAATGCGTTGCCTTATCAGCTAGAATTATTGTGCTCGTTACTGCACTAAGCTTTTCGTGCGCTAAGTCACCAAAATCTGTGAGTTGGAAAATAATTGAAAGAAAAACGGGAAAAGTGTGTCACATGAAAATATTGAAGGCCAGCTAAAAACACAAAGCAGGTGTATGCCATAAACTTCACCTTAAGGTTCCATCAGCAAAAAAGAACTACTTCGAAGGAGGTTGGCATGTGAACGCTAGAAGTACTTCATTGTAATATTTCTTTTCTTTATGTATGAAAGTTTTGCCTTAAAACATGCTGTGTGGTTCACCCTATGCAGCCAGTGTTTACATTATGCTTGGCTGAAAAAAATACGCAAACACTCTTTTTATTTGTGTTGGCTGTATATATTTGTCGGGAGGGCTAGTCCAGATCTCGCTGTATAGCGGTTGAATTTATTGGGAAAACATACAGATATTCAAAGCAATAAATCAAGCACGCTATTCTGTTTAGCTTGAGTTACGTTACAAGGTGGTCATTTCATGCTGTTTTCATAAAATTACATATCTACGTATCTTACTACTGGAACGCCAGTCCCGCTGGCTTAGTGCTGAAGTTGGCGGCTGAAGTATCGACGAATTACACATATTCAACTGTTTTTTTTTCAACAGCAAAACTTCTTGTAATAGTACACTACGTTATTTTAGAAATGGGTACGTACGGCTAGATAAAAGCTTTATTTTTGACAATTTCAGTATGACATGTGGTTTAGGGAGTAGTGGCGCGACCTTTAGAAGTTTTTAAACTGTTCCTATTAACTTACTGGTTTCAATAACAATTTAGTATATAGTGAGGTTGCGCAGAATACAAATATTATATTCAGAATAACCCTTTGTTAAAAAAAGCTCAAGATTTTGGCATCGAGAAGGTGCTACCACATTCACAGTGTGACGTCGATGCGAGTTACATCAAGATTACAAAATGTGACGTTCTTGACTTATTCTCTAGATTAGTGTTAGTTGCACTTGTCGCACGCCAACATCGATTGGCGATTTCACCTCTAGAGGTCCCAAGAGCGATTGCGGTCGCATATAGAACGTAGAGTTTGCAAATACAACCATGTTGCATTTTGATAATGGCCGTAGCGGTGGGGCTGTCCTGCAGATGGAATTGGGAGGAATTGTAAAATCCTAGCAAATTATAGTATACTTGTTCTTTGTAAGTACTTTGTTGAGAGCTTCAAAATAACATGCGAAGCAATCAAAAGATCTTGCTTTTGTTATACCTGCAAAATGTGGCGGTTTCTCTCTAAGCCTATAGATTTAGACATTGAGGACATTCCTGTCAACCAAAAGGACCCAAAGAGGACTAGGTGAAATGCACGACAGCTATGTGCGTGTGATAAATCACCCAATCTTATATTAACAACCTCGACTATTCTTGCTACGTGGTACATTTCAGGTAATACAGGCACTACGTATGAACTTCGTGTGAAAAATTCTTCGATCGAAGCAGCCAACGCTACCTCCTGCTTTAATAAGTACAAGAAAACAGTGGGAACGCTGACAGCGAGAGTCTCCTACGAGTCTGCGTGTCAAGATATACTGATAGGAATGAACAACATAGTTCCTGCAAGTGACACTGATAGTGGGGCCGTAGGTTTCAATGGCATCACATACAACGAACCTGGTTTCCTTTCTCCCATGACGCTTATGTTTTTCCCGTTCAGACTAGCAGCAGTTTCAATACCAACATGGCTGTACTGAACTAAGCTTGGCATTTAACTTGTTTTTTCTTTACTCTTTCAGACAAGGTCGCATTTTACTTGAAGTAACCGACATGTTTGTAATCTGTGGTACAATAAATAATATTGTCGCTATTGCCCCCCCATTATAGAAGAGAGTTCACAAGCTCTTTATAGACTCGCCTACGACATATGAAGGGTGAAGTCATTCAGTGTGACTTTTATAACGTGAGCGTTATATGGCATGTACACTACATGAACGTAGTATAGGGTGTAATGCATAAGTTAGAACAAGCTTGACCAAGCTTGAGCAAGTTGATCTTTAAGCAGTGCTGAAGCAGCTTTTTATTCACTCACTTATCTTCATTCCCTCTATACCACGCTGATATACAGCAAACTTTGTAGTCGCTACTTGGAGCAAGTATAATTCTTTGACGCAAGTTTATCGGCACAACTGTGGTAAATATAAACCACGCAGCAAGACTTGTTCTAGTTCGAAATATTTGCGCAGTTTGTGCCTTTTAGAAAGCTAAAGTATGTGTTTTCGTAGCAGTATTTGCACGAGATGCACACATGCCACTTTTTTCATTCTCTAGAAGGGGCCCGGCAACAATACATACCTTCCGTTAAGCACAATGAGTAACATAAGAGGCCAGAATTGATGCGCACTTCCCAACAAGACGTGTGTGCAGCACAACATACATCACATAGCTTTGTAATTCTCTTTCGCCAGGCTAGGGGCTAGGAGCGTTTGTCTGCCGAAATACATTGAAACAAGACTTGCTGCAATTCGGCGGAGAATTCACCGAGCCTATTTTTTGATGTTTAAAGAATTTATTAAGGAAATTCAGGCCCGGTGTTCTTAATTGAAAATCAACAAAAGGTGAAGCTTCTTTTTATAACGTCTATATTCACAACTGGCCAGCACAAATAGTATGCCGGGGCAAGCTCTGCGTGCCGCCATAGGTACCATTCACTGTACTTGAAGAGAAGCGTATGGTTTGTGTTAACGATAATTCGATGTAGTGATCCGAAATAAACCCACATGAACAAGAATACTGTGGCAGCCACAAGGTAAGGCAGCCAAAAATGTCACGACTTTTATGGCAAGTTCATGGGAACACATTGATTAGATGGGGAGCACGTTTACGCTAATTAATAATGATTGGCAGCCACACAAGTTTTCCTGATACGTGAACAGCCCATTTTTATTCACAGGTACCTAACCAGCCTCTAAACAGGCCCTCAATAAACGGCGCAAATGATTAGGCTACAAGCGTAGTAGTATCATTCAAATCACGAGTTTTGTTATTCCAGTCTTGATCGATTGTTTCTGCTCAGCCAGTGGCCGCTGCCCAGATCCATTGAAAAAAACAAGACCGCAATTAGCCACTGACGACTCGGTCTAGGCCTAACGAGGGTGCCCGGACATCGACTCAACAATCAGGTTGCTGTGGCGTCGTGACGACAACATGTCATTCCGGTTTCGTACTTTTTGACCTAAGGGTTATAGTCAAGCCGCGTCGGTTCATTTCCTCGCCACAGGCCAGAAGTTACATGCCACTCGTTAATGTGAAGAGTCAGCGAAGCCGCATTTTTTGCACTGTGCGGTGTTGCTTGTCTGTTTACTCAGGGACAGCAGCGGCAAACCGTTCAGCGAGTCGACAGGAAACGAACAACAAGAGGCGCACATCGAGGAACGAATTGGGTGCAGTCCACTTCACTCTTACTATGAAGAGTGAGAAGCGTTATATTGTGAAACACACAGGACGTTGCTCCCCGACTTGAGGGAGAGAAAAAAAAGAGTATAGAGGGAACAGCTAAAGCGTCACTATATACAAATGCTAAGCGAATCCTTCCCGCTCAGACGGAAAGAAAGACATTTGAGTCGGTTGAAATCGCTCAGGCTGCCGTGCCGAGAAAACTGCTTCAGTGGCCACCTTGAGTACCGATACAAGTTGGCTCCTCGGCTGATTGTTGCTACGTTTTAAAAGCGAAGCATTTTTAAGCGAACTTCGGCGACTTTGAATCTATCTATCTATCTATCTATCTATCTATCTATCTATCTATCTATCTATCTATCTATCTATCTATCTATCTATCTATCTATCTATCTATCTATCTATCTATCTATCTATCTATCTTCTATCTATCTATCTATCTATCTATCTATCTATCTATCTATCTATCTATCTATCTATCTATCTATCTATCTATCTATCTATCTATCTATCTATCTATCTATCTATCTATCTATCTATCTATCTATCTATCTATCTATCTATCTATCTATCTATCTATCTATCTATCTATCTATCTATCTATCTATCTATCTATCTATCTATCTATCTATCTATCTATCTATCTATCTATCTATCTATCTATCTATCTATCTATCTATCTATCTATCTATCTCTGGGTGCTCTCGTGATAACCCCCTTCACTAGGCGTGAACCAATATTAGTACGTGAGGGTAAGATGGTATGAGGAATTGACCACGCTGTGCGCTGGTCAACACAAAAATAATGTCGCAATCTTGTGACGTACGTCGTCGAACACTTGCCGCCCGACAGTGGCACATACCCGCGGACAGGTATGTGCGACTGGTATACGGGTATGTGTCACAGGTGATTGACACTCCCAGGATTGACGAGAACACACATCCAAAAAATTAATGTTAGGGTTCCAGCAAGAATTCAACTCAATCACATGGCGTGACAATAAAGCATTCCACCACAGAGCCACGCCAGGCCTCGGAACTGCTTTCCAAATGTTCGTGAAACGTCAGCTGTGGTTGTGGTGCTGGCGATCTGATTTTATAAAGCTTACATGTGTACACTTTTGATACAGCCGTCACGTCAGAACAACGTCAAGTGTAGTTGGGCGCAGTGTGCTGTAGTTTATTTATGTAGCAGTGTACAGGGCTACCATCCTTGCGAGCGCCAGCGCTTTATATCAGTTTATCGCTTCTGGTGTTGCTGATACTTGTGTTCCAGTTAGCATCGTTGCGCAAGTGCAAACACTTCATATAAACACCTGCGATTCTTCAACACATGTCTGCATATAGGACATTTATACAAGTATGTTGGTCATTTCTTGACCTGTCCCTCAATAAAAGAATACAACACGGTCACCTTTTCTTAGCATGCTTCGCATAACCTCGATTTCCAATGTACGTGGGACCTGACAAATTTTTATTTTTTGCATTTGTCCGGTAAACACAGTGATTGTTAGTCTTAATGATCTCGCATTTAACATACCAGTACCTGTTCTCACCCTTCGTTGGTAGATATAAACTGTCAATTACCTGCGGCACCTAACCTTCTACCACAACCGGTGGTATATAGGCGTATGCACCTCACATGTTCGGCAGAAAGAGCTTGGGGGCGTGCATGGCGTGTTTTTCGCGTCATTCATGTCATATTACCAACCGGGCATATTCGCACAACTCTGGTAATCCCCTCTCCCTCCACCATCTCATTTGGTTCTACTCCATGTTATGGAGGCGATCACGAAAGCACCAAGACGTACGTGGCTAGATATATACATATATACACATATACGTCGATAGAAACACTGAAAGTGCCTGCAGTTCGGTACGACATGCTTATCATTTGAAAACAAGGCTGCCCGAGCATTACTATTTTTTAAAAAGGAATAAATAGTTGCCTCAGTTAAAGCATATGCAAGTGGTACAATTGGAATATTTCGTTTTTACCGAATTTGCGGTCATGGCCGATGAAGTATTTCGGACATCAAACTCCGTTATTGGAGCAAATGAGGAACAAGGCTAACGTGTGAAACGCAAAGTGTTTACAGTGGGACGCCGCTAGGACACACCCATTTGCCCCCATTCTAGCGTATGGCTAGAATTCGGGCTAGAATTTGGCTATTCGGGATCCATCGCAATTACATTCTAGCGTACGGCTAGAATATAATTGCGACGGATCTTCAATGCGTTTGCTGTCTTAGTGTCTTACACTGTGCTTATTGCAATCACGCGATGCAATCTCAATTTTTAGCATGTAGGTAAGCTGCACCTCCGTACTTGCGGTGTGATCGACGCCACTGTGTTCGCCATAAAACTGCATTTTCGGAGATGTACGGAGAAAGGTCTATCAATTACTTCGTCTTCAATGCCAGTGCTTGCATCGGCATTGATTCAGTAAGAACAAGAGAGCAAAGAAAGCTTCATGGCAGCCACCTTTGAACGCGGCAGAATAGGCCAGCCTCATCATGATGTGAATATTGGGATATTTTGTCAGCAGCACGTGTAAAGAAGCGTTGTTATAAGCACAATGATTGATTTTAATAAGCGACAGTCCTAATGAGTAGGATCTATGTTTGCCGGCTTAGGCAACCTTATGCGGGGCTTTTAGGCACAATCTTTCGTTGCGCAAACAAAACACATCGTCCCAGCGTGATATTTTATTGTGATAGCAATTATACGGACATTCTCGGCTGGATTTCGCCACCGGCATCGCTGTTGATGTAAAGCACCTTTTATGTATACGCACCTATATATATGAAAGTGCAAGAAAGAAAGAAATACAGAAAAAAACTCCAGCGTGCGGAATCCAACGTGGGACCTCCTGGTCGTTCATGCAATGATTGATTTGTGGGGTTTAACGTCCCAAAACCACTATATGATTATGAGAGACGCCGTAGTGGAGGGCTCAGGAAATTTCGACCACCTGGGGTTCTTTAACGTGCTCTTAAATCTGAGTACACGGGCCTACAACATTTCCGCCTCCATCGAAAATGCAGCCGCCACAGCCGGGATTGGATCCCGCGATCTGCGGGTCAGCAGCCGAGTACCTTAGCCACTAGACCACCGTGCCGGGGCGTTGCTCATGCGAGGCGTTAACCACTGAGCCACCGAGAAGTCCCTTCTTCTACTTTTAAACGGCATTCAATTTATATCTACCACTTACCGCTGTTGGCAGGTGTCTCAGGGGAGGGGGATACCGTGTTTTCAGCATTATCAGCAAGACGGTGCAGTGAGCGCGTGGCGGCTCTTATCTCTCACCCGTACTTTGGCCCATGGAGATCTCCCACGCGCCCTTATCTCCCGGTGGGGAGGATCATACCACTTCGCTGGGGTTGCGCTTGCACTGGAACGATTGTGTTGTAGTTACGGGGCGCACAAAGATCGCTGCAATTGTTGCAGAGCCTCTGTTTGCGAAAAGGGCACGCTTTTAAGACACAACAAAGTAATAACTGAGGCGCTTATTTGCGTTTATCTGTACCTGTGAGCACGTTTCGTTCGTCATTTGTGCGTGAGAAACGCACAGCACGTTTCGATCTGCTCGCCATTGTGCGCTTGACCTTCCAATTCGTTGCTATCACGTTCATTGCTTCGGCTATGAGGCAAAGCTGGAGAAGGAAATAACTTTATTAAAGAAAAAAAAATGGCAAGATGCGGAAGAATTGTCTTCTTCCCCTAGGTGGCAGCCATGCGTCCTCGAGCTCTGGCGGCATCTTCGGCTTGCCGAAGGACGTCGAGTTGCACTGCTGGGTCTGCGCTTAGAAGTGTGGTCTCCCACTGCTCTCCATTGCTGTATTTTTTATATTGCCCTGTCACTGAGGGGCAAGCCCACGCTATATCATTAACATACGCCCTTTGATTGCAGAACTTACACAAATCTGAGTATATCTCTGGGTAGATGTAGTGAAAAGTTACCGGGGTCGGTAACCTGTTGGTTTGTAAGAGGCGCCATGCCGTCGCCTGCTGCTTGTTCAGCGAGATATGTGCTGGGGGGAATCGGACCCTTCCTAGCCTGTAGTGTTTTGTGATCTCTTCATAACTAATCATGCGGTCCCTCTGCGCCCCGGACTTCGCGCTGCGCCTGTTCGGCCGGCCAGTTCTCGAGCCACGTCATGCACGATTTCATTTCCGGGGAGGGAGGAGTGAGCAGGTGCCCATACAATATGAACTACCCGCTCCTCGCAAAAGTTTGCCAGAATTCTTAGGGCTTCCGATGAGATCCTTCCCTTGGCATAATTTTTAACAGCGGTTTTGGAGTCACTGATCACGACTTCGGCTTTTGTGAAGGCTATCGCTAGTTCTACAGCCACCTCCTCCACCACTTCTGCCCTATCTTTACGTACACTGCCACTAACGTTGGAATCCATTGGAATATTTGTTGCTACGATTACCATGCTTCGGCCATTCTCGTATTTTGCTGCATGTACATAAACCACGTCCCGGGCGTTGCCGAACTTTTTATGGAAGCTTTTCGCCCTTTATATCCTTCTATGGCGGTGATGCTCAGGATGCATATTTCTAGGTAATGGAGGCACCACGATATGCCCCCTTGCCTCCCGCGGAATGCCCTTTTTTATCCCATGTTGCACATTGTACGTGACGCCAATTGTGTCCAAAATATACCTGCCCGTAAGGCTCTGGGTTAACTGATCATACTGTGCTATTGTGTGGGCCTCTATTAGCTCTGCGAGTGTGTTATGTAGCCCTAGAGCCAAGAACTTGTCATTCGACGTATTTAACGACAGACCTATTGCTTGTTATGCAATCTATTTTGCTCTGTTCGGCTTCGTGTAGTTTAAGATATGGGGCAACGTACATGATACGGCTGACTACAAAAGCCTGGACTATACGAACTAAGTTGTGTTCCTTCATACCATAGTCTTTGTTGGCTATTCGTTTGATCAGCCTGCTTGTTTGGTAGACGCTGTTCTCTAATGGCCTAATAGTTTCTCCATTGTGCCCATTCTCAGATATACGGAGTCCGAAAACTTGCAGGTTCGTTACCATTGGCATTTTACATCCCCCTGCAAAAATCGTGATGTCTAGCCTATCCTCTATGCTTTTGCGTGCCCTACATGTGGGCCTACAAATGAGCAATTCCGACTTTTCGGGAGAACATTTTAGCCCCTTACCTTCTACATATCTCTCTACTGTGTCAACAGCTTCTTGTAGTATGTTTTCAATGTCGCCGTCACTCCAACCCGTCACCCAGAGGGTGATGTCGTCTTCGTATATGCTATGTCTGAGGCCCTCAATCTGGTCAAGTTTTGCGGGTAGGCCAATCATCGCCACATTAAATAACAGGGGAGACAGCACCGAACCCTGTGGCGTCCCCCTACTGCCCAATTCAATCTCTTCAGACCTTGCCTCTCCGACCGCAATTCTTGCAGTGCGGTCGGATAGAATGTCTCTCGCATATGCGTAGGTGCGCTGTCCTATCCCCAGTCCCTGAAGATTTTCTAATATGACTCTGTGTGTGATGGTATCGAAGGCCTTAGTGAGATCAAGGCCGAGGATAGCCTTAGAGTCTAAAGATCTGGTCCCCACGTCGAGTATTTGATGCTTATTCTGTAACATGATGTCCTGCGTTGATAGTTTAGGTCTGAAACTTATCATGGTATATGGGAAGAGTTCGTTCTTCTCCATGTAAGTAGTGAAATGCGTAAGGATTACGTGCTCCATGAGTTTGCCTATACATGAAGTCAGTGAAATCGGCCTAAGGTTATTCAGCTGGGATTTCTTTCCCGGCTTCGGAATCACGATGACCTGAGCAGTCTTTCATTGACGTGGGATAGTCCCACTCTTCCAACACTTATTCATGTAGTCAGTGAGCGCCTTAATGGATTCGTCGTCCGAATTCAATGTCTTATTAGTTATTTTATCAGGTCCCGGAGCAGACCTCGGGTTTAGTAGAGCGAGCTCGAATCTAACCTAGGCTTCCGTTATATCAGCATCGGGTATAAGGTTGTCCTGCCCTTTGTAACCGGAAAGTGGTTCTTTTGTTGCGACTGCGAAGTACTTTTTTCCTAGCTCGTGGAAGAGCTCCTCCTCTGTTCCTGCATAGCTATGTATTACGTGTTGCAGCTTATGCCTCTGTGCAGTCTTTGTACTTTGCGGGTCTAGGAGACTTCGGAGAATGTTCCAAGTCTTTGACATCTTCATTTCTCTATCCATCAAGCTACACGTGGCTTCCCGCTGTTGTTGGGTCAGCCGATTCACATGGAGCTTTATCTCCTTGTCTAATGCGGCTACTTTCTTTCTTAAATACGATTGTATTTTTGTCTTTTCCAGCGCTTTTGGATGCTAGTCTTTGCCTCTCACAGATGCAACAGTTTGCTGTCCATCTCCGCCATTCCCGCTTCTTCGGGAACAATTTTAGTGGCTTTCTTGACACTCTGTTGCAGCTTCTTTACCCATTTTTCTATATCTACTATGGTATCAATCGAATCCTCTTCTCGAATCTTGCGGAAATAGTCCCATTCTACAAGTGCCAGTTTTCTGCCTTGCTTTTTTTGAGGGCCTGCATGCACCGTTGTAACTACAATATAATGATCGCTGCCAAAATTCTGCTCCGTGTTTACGTATCGCGAGTCTGCTACGTTCGTCGTAAAAGTTAGGTCCGGTGTTGTGTCATCACTAACGCTGTTGCTTATTCTTCTGGGCTCCTCAGGATTCGTTATTAGCGTAAGGCCCCCGTGTTGAGCGTATGCCCATAAGTTGCGTCCCTTTATATTCTCAACAGTGTATCCCCAAGCAGCGTGCGGTGCGTTGAAGTCGCCGACTATGACGAGAGCCTGCCTCTCCACTAAGCTCAAGGCTTTGTGCAAAAGTTGACCAAGCTTGAGCTTCTGTCGCGGTGGGCTCTAAATGTTAAGCACGAATAGGCTTCCCTTTTTCTTACGGGGGGGGGTATTATTTCTATAAGGACGTGGCCTATGCTGTGCACTCCGGTATCATGCTCTACAGCCGTGAGGTTTCTATGCACCAGAGTTGTGACAGTTGCCTTCTCACCAGAAGTACTATACGACTTGTACCCCGAAAACATTGCCGTCCCCCCAGTCTCCTGCAGGGCGATGGCGCCTCCCTGTTCAGGCGCCTTCCTGTATATCACGAATTGCTACAGGTTCCCACGTTTCCTACGGTACCCGTGGCAATTCCACTGCCAAATAATGTAATGGTTACGTGGCGCCATGCCTATTTATGGGACCCTCCTAGGTGGTCTTGCTACTTTCTACTGTGGCTGTTCTGCTATACGGTTTTAATTTAACCGGCCCCGCACCAGACGACCTAATGTCCTTCGGCGTGCTCTCTATTGCTAATACCCTGTGCTCTAGTCCATCAAATCTCTGCTTTATTTCGACGTGCATGCAAGTAATTTGGTTTTGTATTTCATCAAACATTCTTTGAACAATTCCTTAACCTCACTAATTGAAAAATTACCAGCTTTTTCTGCCTATTCCTGCGCTCTCCTTTTTAGTGGCGGTGACTCCCCTCTCGTATGCGAGGGAACAGATGTTGGGGCTCGATTAAGCGTTGGTATTTTGCTAACAGAGGGAGTGTTAGGCGTCGCAACCGCGTTGCGCGCCTCCTGAAGCTTCGCATTTTCTTCTTTCAGTAGCTTAATCTCTTCATTAAGCGTTAGGTTCTCACTAGTGATTTGTTCTAACATTTTTTTAATCTGCATCATTTCCTTTTCTAAGGCGGACCCTATAACATAACTTGGAGAAGCGGTGCCGGAGACCACACTTCCAAAGCTCACCTACGTACTGCCGCTCCCTTAAGTGGCTCATGAGTGGGACCTTGGCCTTGATCTTGATCTCTATTTGAAGCGGGACATTAACTGTCTTAGACTCTTCCCCCCTGTAAGCTTTGAGAAGGATGCGGAGTGGTCTCGTGTATGGTCGTTCGAAATGTTTTGCCTGTTAGTGTCCTTGTCCGACTGCTGGCTGGTTGTTGTGTTGTTGTCCTCGACATGGCATACGCCGACTTCATTGTACTGGTAGCAGGCTTCAGCGCACGCTGCCCGTGCTTCCTCCCCGTCTCGCCTTGTTCGTTCCCAGTGACGCCTCCTAACGAGGTATGGTATCTTGTATCTTGCCCCATATTTCTTGTCTCCAGTGGAGTGATCTTTGCCACATAACTTGCATTTAACTTCAAAATGGTGATCTTGAGCTGGATTACCGCTTCTACATTCCCTGCACACCTTGTCGTTGGGGCAGGGACACAGATCTGCTCAATGTCCAGGTCTCCCACAACCGTAGCGATCTTCGAAGTGTTTTCTGCATAGCATGCACTTAACGAGCATTTCTCCATACCTCACATATCTCGGAACGCGAAACCCCTCAAACAGCGCAATAACATTGTCCATGTATCCCATTCTTTTTGCATGAAGGACTCCTTGGTTACGTGGAGTGACCAAGCTGCTGAGGATGTCTTCTGAACTCTCTTCCTTGGACACTCCTCGTATAAGTCCCTTTGACGTGTTCTCCGGGGCTGCCCTGTACGCACATGTCTCAAATTCCTGCTGACCTATTCGTAGTTTGGTAATAGCTCCATACTGCCGGGCTCAATCCTCGAACAGTGTACTGATGACGAGTATGTTCTGCGTGTTGTTGATGCATATACTGTCTTCCACAGCCGCCTCCCAGCCGACCCCCGCCGCGTTGCGCAGACAGCAATATATGCGATCTATCCTGTATTCTGAGACGTTAAGTCCACCACGCGGACGCACAATGACCTTATAGTCTTCCGTTGGCAGATTAGGCAGTCGACTCGCCTTGATGATTTGTCGAGCGTTTCGCTCATTCTTCTATTTGTTTCCTGGCACCTTTTGTGCGAAGGGCGTCTCTCGCTGCGTATTTCCCACAGAGCCGGGCTCCCGGTCGACCTGCGTCTTGGCGCCTTTTCGCACTTTACACCACCCTGACCCCTTTTCAAACTCTTCTAGTGATAAGTCTTCTCCATCCATAGTTACGACCTCCATTTTGGCATAAATCGAGCCTTCGAAGAGGAACGGGGGGCTCTGAACAACTCCGACGGCGCGTTCGGCCGAGCTCTTCACACCGCCGCGGCGTTGGAGACACTAGCTTCCAGTTCGCGTTCGCTGAGCTTAGCTGCCGCGTTGACGTGGCGACCCAGAAAACACGGTTATTGCACCAAAAAAATGCAGCCCACCTGTCAAAACCTGATGTCCAGAAGATCTCCAGAACTTCCGTCGTCCACTGGTGTGAAAAATCATGCTAAGAACTTAGATCGTGCCGATAATCATAGAAAAACTGCGGAGCCGGTACGACGTGCGTCCGCACTACGTGGCCCCCAAGCGGCGACTCCTTAAAAAGCCTTGAGGCAAAGCTGTGACTTTTTTTTTACAAACTTCACACGGTGAAAAGCACAGCGCGTACGAAGAACACTATGACACTAAACGTACGTGTATAACCCAGCAAACGTGCAGTAGTGATGGCGTGGGCACGCCACGAGCTCCACACATAGCCCCGCTCATCGCGCTCAAAGTAGCCCACGCATGTATTTAAAACAGCTGCCATTTTAGGCTTGTTCGTTGGCGTGGGAGTTGTGTACTGTAGCCCTCGCTGACGATGACAATAGTGCTAATCCCGATGAAGAACAAGTGTGTTCCAGACCACATATTTTCTTTCTGCCATCATGGTGCAATGTATGCGAAGTAGCAACAATACTTCATGACGATGACGGTGACACTTATAACGATGATGATCACAGACAATGACTGGCTTGTGCAGTATTTGACGTCTTAATGGGCTCTATGAAGCATTTCGTATGACTGGAAACAGCCAACAACTATACCAGGGGAACGTGCACAGACCTCACTTTTGCCAACTTTATTCAGTTCAACGTCATGATTTACGGTAGTACCGACGATCCTATGGCTTTGCACAACACATAATCATTCAGTTCGTGGATATGCAGTGTGCTTTTCATAATCTGTCTCTGCCGCGACGGGGCATTATTTGAAGACAGTAATGAAAAGTTCCAGCGTAAACTACTGCATCCTTATCGCGATAATTTTTGATATTGCTTGGATTGGCACGTAAAATTTTGATAACCTATATATCAAGACACTTGTGTTCCAAGGCACGAGAAGGCATTACATTTGTGTGAAACACGTTATGTTCTGGTACTAGAGCAAGTAGACTCGTAAGTAGAACTACAAACGTAGTTTATACGTAGCACACCACGTATATGTACACTACCGTTGGTGAAAACGAATTTTAGCTCAGTTGAACTTGTTAGTATGCGCTCTGGCTGTTGCAGTATTTGTGTTAGAAAGAAGGTAAATATTGGCCCTGAAACTTCTTACTGTCTCTGTTTGAAGATTCATACATCTGTTCAATAAACTTTCTTGTAACACTGAAGTAGCCTCCTTGCATTGTGAGCGAAAATGGGTCGGCTATTATATTTTGCACATGGTCTGTCCCAAGTTTCTTTGTGTCTTTTTGTATACGTTTCTGTTTAAATCCCTGTTGTAAATCAGCGATTGTGCTCGTCATTCTTTCTGTGTGATTCTCCACATTTTCGAACCAATTTTTATTGAGTGAAGGCGTTGGCATTGGATATAGACTAGCCTGCAGAAAATGTAGGAAATCAGTAGACCACAATCTATGAAAAGTGCGAGGCCATAGCTCTGTAGAGAATCGATATATTCGGTTATAGATATGATTTACTGAAATCTATAAACATTTGTCTTTATAGATTTAGCAGACAAAAGTAAACAAAGGTGCATTTATATAAACCTACATACTTTCTACTAGAGACAATCTGCAGACTTCAGCTTAAAATATTTTTTTAATATTTTACAGGCTTTATATAGCCAATCTATAGTCCAGACGTTGTATAGACTGGTCTATACACGTGTGTGGCCACTATTCTATAGAGAGTCCATAGACAAGTCCAAAGAATTCAGCTATTGCATGTCAGTTAATTTAATCGACTGATGTCTACAAACTTTATATGTATTATACAAAAATATTTATTAGGGTAGTGGGGCTGCTCAGAAGCCTTAAACTCGTTACGCTTTTTTTTTCTGCTGACTCCGATGAAGCAGTAAACCTGCAGTGCTGTTGCAGTGCGCGAATGTGGAGTTAAACGCTTCCGGTTGCCACATATTGTACAGTAGAGAGTTTGGAAACACCCCGGTTTGCAATTTTCGCCACATAATTTTTTGCTTTTTGAACAGCTGTTTAGTTGCCTCTGGATAAACCCTAAGGTAAAATTTATAATGTGAGTTGATTTTCTGAAATGTTCATAGTTTGCCTTTTGTGAAGAGGGGCTGCTCGAGCGAAGGCGGCAGGTCAGCGTCGATCGACCGTATAGTGAACCCGCGGGTGATCGCGTGCGCCTTCTCTTTCTCCTTCAGACCTTGATGGGCCGGAGACCATATCCGTGAGATTTGCTCGGGTGCAGAGGCCAAAGCCTCCTCCCCCGTCATTCTAGATGCGTGCAAATAAACGTTATTCCTCCCTCTCTCTCTAACGAAGCTGTCTTTAGGGACGTTCTCTTACCTTCAACAAGGTGACTAAGCATTACTAGCTGGCCAGGAGGAGCTTGTCGCTTTCTCATGTGAAACTCTCCAAAGCACTGTCATCTACCCTTTGCATGCTTCAAATCATGTCATACTGAGTATTCGTTCCCACAACCTCTTCACTGAAAGCATTGATTCAACCATAGAGGTTCCTAAAAAACTAGAAGGGGCTCTGGCGCCGTGTTCGTTCAGTGACCACGGGAACTATGGGTGTGACATGAATTGGCCTAGTCTTCGTGCTTGCGGGTGGTGAAGAGCCCTTATGGCCTCGTTTATTGCTGCGTTTTGGTATTGTTTCGAATGAAAAACCAACCGTTTTGAACTTCGTGAGCTGATTTGATATGATGATCCTAAAGGATGACTAAAATAGGTGAAGCGTAACTGGCAAACATTTGCCAATTGTGTTTTGACAAAGCAGCTTGAAGCCACGTGAAGCCAGAAGGAACGTAACATACGAAGATCAGGAAAATTCATGTACAACCCTTAATTCCCATGGTCACTGAAGTTCAATGCACTGCAGCTCCCATAGACACTAGCGCCATATCTCTTTCTAGTGTATAACAATGAAACTCTATGGATCCAACAGGCCAATATAGTGGCATCGCATCCACATTAGGCGACATCCTCTGGCACATGGCCCTAATTACGTAGTTTCCAACGCATGACCAAAGGCAATAGAGCTTACCGCTACGGAACTGAGAACAACTGTATCAACTGAGGGCCGACGAGAGGGCCCGTGACTAGGCGATGAGGCTTGTCCTAGCCGTCCTGACGTGGAAGGGGACCACCACTCTACAAGCTTGAGTTGTAGTGTTCCTCAGGACCTTAATAATAGTCTGTCTGTCTGTCTGTCTGTCTGTCTGTCTGTCTGTCTGTCTGTCTGTCTGTCTGTCTGTCTGTCTGTCTGTGGGCACACTGCAACCCACACAGTTTCATTCTCCAACGAGCACGAGTTAGAATTTAAAAAGCGCGCGTATAGTGTTTTTAAAGCGTGAGCGCACATGGTCTCAGATACTTCCCAGCATCAAGGCGTTGGTTTTATATAATTTCAGTTCGGTGCTTTAAAGTGGCGCCAATATTTGGCTAGCAGTAATTATACGATACCTTGGAACAAGTATGGTATGCTTTCGGCATTTCACAGTTAGCTTACCTAATTATTACATTGTCTTGTATGAGCAACCAAAATTACGTACTTTTGTGGATAATAATGTTTCTATTGTATTACTACCAGTCCAAAATATGTTAATGTAGTCTTCCACAGTTTTATATCATTACACCTAATACATAACAATTAGATATATTCAACATTTACGTGGTTATGGTCCTCTCGGATTCCATGTGCATAAGGAGTTTAACTCAAACGATAAAATAAGATATCAAGGTGTGGGTTCTAGCTAAATATCTGCACGGACAGGTGCTTGCACCTGTCCGTGCGGGCTTTGTTTGTTGTTCAAAAAATTTGTTGCAGTTGTTGATGAAATCAGACTTTCTGGTCTTCACAATATGCTTGTAGAGGACGTTCCAGTGCATAAGGGGTGGGCTGAAGCTCTGGTCTTTGGCTCTTCTCGTTCATAGTATTAGAATGTCCAGCAAAAAAAATCATGTGAAACATTGCATGAATAGAATCTTGATTATGCAAATCACTTCTCCAATGCTAAAATATAAATTGAAGACAGTCTGCTATTTATGATGACTGAAAAAGATAACCTTTATTTTCATGCCTTCGGTAATAGGCCAAATAAAATAAAAGAAAGAAATATTTGTCGTGTTACTACGGACGTCCATCACTCCACGTGAGATATCATTTCGCTGCTTCCCGAACTATTTTTTTTGCAGTTTGAACTGTACAGCGTTGTCACTTTGGACCTTCCTCGTAAACTATCGAATTTATTGCGACATTTCTCGTCTGGGTGGGATTCTACTGCGGAGTTTTTCAAACGTATATCATACGATTTTCTCGTTCTGTTTTCTGAAACACAAGATGACAGCGTCCGTTTGGCAAAGTTAGCGCTGCACTTTTTTTCTGACAGAAACTATTAATATAAAGGTACTCCTAGTTGTTGCTTAGAAGAAAGTAAGGCAAATCTCTGTATAAGCTTCAGATGGCATTTGGTAAGTAGAGCAAGCGATAAAAATTGGTAACACAGTACGCCGCCGAAGACAAGGGGTGAGAGATAAAATTAAACGGGTGGATGAAACTACAGCATGCGGGCGTATGCTGTTGTAGTTGCTTGGCGTAACGTAGTGAAAACCACATAGAGCATAACCATCTGTTGCGTTTTGAACGAACACTCATGCTAAATGCAGTCTTCTTTCTTTTGTTATTCGAGTGCTTTCGTGATGCTAATAAGTGTGGCGCACATTAGAAGCCCGGCCAGTCGTATGCTTCCAGTGCACTGTGGTCGCTTGGTAGGACGCAGGTATTCACCACTCCATAATAAGCTCCGCGTGGTAGCAACACTGGTCAAAAAAGCAAGAGGAATATGCTAAACAGGGTCAGCGCGGCACTTTCGCTTGGCGCTGTGTTGAACTTTCTTGATTGTGGCACCAGATCCCGTTGCTTCGTCGACCATGGAGTGCCTTATTCTAATCAGCATGAAGGGTTTCAATGACGAAACAGCGAAAACAGTTGCGTTTTGTTTGCAAACATCGAGCCTCCTTGGCGAAACGCGTCAGGTTTGGTTCAAGTTGAAGAACCTGTCTAGCACGCCCGAGATTGAAGAAGGCAATTGCTCATGGGTATCGGACCTAGCTCTCCGAAAGGTGCTAGCACTTTTGCGTTGCGTTGGTACGCTGTATACAGCAAGCCCTCAATAGTTTTCGATGTAACTACGCTGCGACTCGTGCTGCCGATTGCATGTATCTCAATCAGTTCCGTTATCCCGTCAAAAGCTGAATACGCATGCTATTCACTTGATTACAGATTATGCATGGGCCAGTGTATCTTCAGATGAGGCAAATCGTAGTTTATGTTGTGATAAATGTGAAACTTTTACAGCGAAAGCTGTTATGAGATCCCTTTTCGGGTCACGCGCAGTTGTTGTCCACCGCCGCCGCCGTCGGAGTCCATAACCACATCGTGCGAAATAGAAAAAAAAGAAGTTCTACAGCGAGGCTTTAACCCGGTGACGCTGGTTGCCAGTTTAATATTTTACCACTAAGTTACGCCGGTGCTTGTAACTTGTTGTCAAAGGGACGTCTTTCCCTTTCTCGCTTTGAGCTCCGTTTCCACTGCCTTTGTTACAACGGCAATAAAGCCATTTGGGCTAGCTGGTATTAGTTAATTCTCGTACAGGGAATGGGGCACACAAATAGGGACACGAGAAGATAACATGATTCCAGCACACACCCCAAACGCCAGTTTATTGAAAGCAACACTAGTGCTGTTTACGCAATAATAATGTGGTAAGTTCCACTTTTATGAAAACAGTAAGACTCCGCATGTTAGGCAAATCCATGTGAAGGTGCGTGCTTCAGAACAAAAAAAATAAATAAAGTTCAAATAATGTTGGCGAGCAAGAAAGTTAGCGCAGCGTGTGGGGCATATAAGAGTACTCCTCTGTTACAACAGTATAGTACATGGATGACTGACATATTAATTTCTTCAGCTCCTAAGAAATTGACACCGCATAAGTGCATCGTGTCGAAGCTACAATCGAAGCCTTTCATTTCAAAATTTCCTCAGTAACACGCCATCTTTAAGTTTCATTAGTTTTTTTTTCAACATGTCCATGTCAAGCGCTGAGCTTTTTTTTTGAATTTCACTTCTAATGAGCGCTTTTGTGTTCGATTATCTAAGTCTTTGACATAATTCATTGCCTTCAATTTCAAAATGCTGGTTTAAGAAATTGCAGCTTTCCAATTTCTGTGGAAATGTGCTTTTCATGCCGGCTGTTGTCTCAACACGAAGTAAGTGCGAAGAGCACAGCGCGTGGCGAGACATCCACTCATGCTTTCAAAATAGCGCGCGCTGCTGAACCCTTAGTATCGAAATTCACAGTTTGGGCTGGAGGGAAGTAGCCCCCTTCGCCACCTATAAGCGCCAAGTCATGGTCTGTAGAAGAAGGGCTTCTCTGCTTGACCAGCCATGAATGGCGGTTATTCACGCGGGTCGATTTTATGGCATATGTCACTATAGCGAAGGAAATAACCGGCTCGTTTCGTCTCTGCATGAGATATGCCTCTCCTAAGGGCTCGAACGCTTTTACTGGCACGCAAATCATACGTTTCTTTCAGCAATGTCATCAATTTCAATTTTTATGGAGCATGAAGGTGACCGGTGACAGCCAAATCCACCCCGAATTTACATACGCTTGCCATTGAAATGAAAAGTGTATAGAGACAAAAAGGCACAGCAAAAAGCTATTAGCCTGTTAAATCGAGAGGGTGAACAGGAGGCTTTCTAAGTAATACAATGTGAAAGAAGCAGAGAGAGTTACTGAAGATATATACGTGATTTCTTTGCGTGAATGGCGTATGAACGTTTTACGATGGGTCCTTCACCAGCTGAAGGTCAATCAACTCCGTTATTACACTTCACTTGATTATAGATCGTATGTGAGCAGCAACTGAACATGAAAATTATGAGGTCAGAACGTTAATGAATTCTTAAATGAGTGCGTTAAGTATGACAGGATGTCTTTGAATACCTACTATACGGGACAGATTCAAAGACAACCTTTGATTTTTGTAGCTGTTGGTGGAGTGTATTGAAATTGTGAATGAGGCACACCTCTCAGCATATTCTGCACGTCAGGGGCTAAAGAGTCTGGCTGTTTGAAACACGAACGAATCAGAAGGTGGCGGATACTTCGGCAAAGCCTGCCACAACATAATTAACTCATTTTAAAGAGTCTATTTTAAGAACGCAGTAGTTCGAAGGATCAAGTGCCTGTCTTTATCGGCGAAGTATACATATGAGTACTAAACGTCATTTGTAAGAGTTTTCATACTCATATCTGTACGGTGGGATCCAATTGGTGGATGTGAAGAAGTTCTTTTTATGGATTTATTTCTGCGTGTCAGCTCGATTTGTCCACTGAATATCCTCATTCATATACAAAATAGAATGCTCCAAGGATGCTTCAGTCGTCAAATACTCACATGCGATAATGTGTTGGTGTTGCGAAGTGCCGAATCACTGGAGGGCTGTTCGGCAGGTTTTTAAGAAACTGCCTACTAAGAGACTGGTAGTGCAGTGGTTATTTTTTAGGGTAAAAGGGAGGCAATACGATCGTAAATATTACACCGTGGAAATGTAAGTCTTGTTCAGGTTAGTGAATTAAAATAAATTTATCAAACTTCGATAGCTCTTTTATGCTACGAATAATGAGTTACAAGATCGACAATTGGCATAGAGCCTATGGTACGACACCCATCGGGGCTTCAGTTGTGAAAGTTATGTTGCAAGTGGCAATAAGGAAATGCCTACTTACTGCCCAGAGGAACCATGACAGTGAACACTCCGCACTTTCCATCTGAGCTCATATATTCAAGTGTCTCAGTCCACCAGTATTCTCCATCTGTAAAAGTGGGATATTTTCAGTGAAATTATTTGCGAATGTCAAGATCAATGACCATATTTTTGTTACTACATCAGCGTAAACTGGTATGTGTTGTGTTCTTTGATAATAAAAATAAAACAAATAATATTCTACTGTGCATATGAAGAAGAAACCTCCAAAGAGTGGTTTCAAATAAATTTTCTGTAAAATTCTACGACTGATTGATTGAACAGAACCCCGTAAACTATAAGTAGCCTCTTTATATTTGAAAAAGATCAAGGCGATGACGACGTGATAGCGCCACCAGATGGCAAAGTGCGTTTGCTTTGTGGCATCTCTCGGGTGCACCATGAAAGAGCCCACCACCCTAATGGTGGAAATACGGTGCGTCGTTACAATGCTCCCATGCTAAAGCTCCGATTGTCAAAATACCACTGACTCTATTTTTGTGTTATTTTTCTATACGCTATATCACAAATCAAAGGCAACAAAATGTAGTATTAGAAAGAAAAATAAAGTAACTAGGGGAATAATAATAAGGTGGAGCACAATCACTAATCCTTATGAAATCATGAATGATAGATTGCCACTATCCCTCAGGAGGAAGGTATATAACAGCTGCATTTCACCCTTACTTACATACGGAGCATAAACCAGGAAGTCGAATACAAAGAGGGTTCAGCTTAAGCTGAGGACGACGCAGCGATCAACTGAAAAGAAAATTATAGCTGTGTTCCTAAAGGACAAGAGAGAGCAGAGTGTATCAAGGCACAAACGGGTGTTAAAGACGTCATAGTCGAAATAAACAAAAATAATGGTCACGGGCAGGGCACGTATTGTAAAGGAAAGATAACCACTGGTCTTCAAAGACTGTATTGCAAGAGAAGGCAATCGGGTAATGGGGAGACAGAGAGCTAGGTGGGTAGATGAAATTAGCGATTTCGCGGGTATCAAGTGGCAGCAGCAAGCACAGGACCATGTTGACTGGCGGAAAATGAAAGAGTCATTTGTCTGGCCGGGGGCGTAGTCAGACTGATGATCATGATGATAAATATAAAGAAAAACTTAGCCTGGTAATTCCCATTTACAAGTGACAGATGCTCGCATGTTTTTCATAACAATTGTTTGTCTTTCACCCTAAATAAAGGGTGAAAAAGAAACAGTAAGAAAGGGTGAAAGAGAAACTGCCTTAATAAAGCATTAAGTTTAACTCATATTTTGAACAAAGAAATAGAAGAAATTTCTCTATTGATACCCTGAGAGACAAAGTAAGAAATATGATTACACACTAGACATAAAATGGCATATTCCAACCAATATGACAGTAAAAAAAATGTTTGTGGGGCTTGCATTGAAACAAGGCGAAGCAAAAGTAAATGAATAATGAAAATGAAATTTGTGATCTCTTATTTGCGGATCCTTACCATTATTTCAGGGCAATTGAATGTTCGGAATACATAGATTAAATAAAAGACTGTTACATCGAGCCCCAAAATGAATCTCTCATCGTAGACTGAAAAATATGATCGGATTCAGGCTGGACTTGTAATTAAATTAGCCGTGTGATATCGTTGTAGCGTACTAACTTTCTCTGTCGATAAAATTCGGTTCTCATGAATATTTTCTATCATGATCGAGAAAGGGTGCTGGCACACAGGTACAACAATCCGATGTTTAAAAGCTTGTTGTCAATAGAAATCGTGGTGTGATCGACAGCATAATACTGCGGACGGCTGGATCATATATTGAAACGGCCTATGTGGCGGCACACAATCCGAAAAATCCGTACCGCTTTCAATAACCATTCAAAACAAACATTTCTTGTAAGAAAGTGTCTAGGACGCTTGCCGTTATATAATAATTGAAAGTGCCATCATGTTTAACCAGAGCTTTGAAAACTACCACTAAGATTGTTAACTCAGTGTGTACATTTTCATTGTGATACAAACGTGCCTATGCCAAGCCTTTGTAAGGGCTTGTGGTCCAAGTCAAGCTAATTAAGGCTTTTTTACCACGGTCTTCAGCATCCCTAATGTTGAAGATGAAGTAGAGAGTTTTGAAGTGTCGAAACATTTTGTTTATCTAGACGTAAAGATAACACGAGTACAAATGTTGACTTGAGCTTCGGAATCCGTCCCAGTGTTCGAATTTGGTGGCGCAGCAAGCTTACGCACCGGGGAGCACCCGAGACTGAGATGAATATAGCTTGAATTGTGCGTTCCTAAAAACTTTGCTCGGAGGTTTCTTTCTTTCTCTTCTTGAAGCTTTATTTTAACATTTACTGTACTGCTCTAAAGGAACATTATTTTAATTTAAGAAAAAAAATTGTGTATGACGCTTCTTTAGAAGAAATAGAGTGAGGGAACTTAAAGGGGCCCTGCAACGCTTTTTGGGGATTGTCAGAAAATGCTACCGATCGGTAGCAGAGTATCGCGACAACACGCCAGCCAAATATTGTAGCGCCGCACGCGGCATCGAATTCACACTAAATTATCAAAGTCAGCTAAAAATACATTTCTCTTCTCTCGACAAATAAGCCCAGTAAGCCCATCTATCAGCCATTGGCTGATTCGAACATGCCACGCTCGGTTGTTACTGAGGTCGCCGCGAGGGGCCGCCACTTGTCCACGACATTGAACTGAGAAAGCCACGTATTCTAAGAAAAAAAAAAAGAAAAAGCTCAAGGTCACGCGGTGCGAGTGACGTTTTTTGTTTGTCCCTCGCATCCTTCCCTGATCCACTTCTGCAGCGCTTTTGTCGGGACGAGAGAAGAGAGAATGTGATTTCAGTGCGGGAAAAAAATGTAACTATATATATATATATATATATATATATATATATATATATATATATATATATACGCTCGTATTGGATGGATTCTTAACATTTTTGAGGCATTCTATTTGTGAAATAATACACTTTTCACGAGAACTATTTCCATAGTTGCTCAAAAAAGTGTTTCAGGGCCCCTTTCAGGCGCCCCGCGACTCGAGACCATGTATTAAAGGAAAAGTGACACCACACTGCAAACTCGAGATGTGGCGTCCACTCGATATTTTGGTATGCGTGAGTTTTTTCAGCGAAGTATGAAACGCGTCCGTTACGTGGAAGTTATTCTATACGTGTACAAAGAGCTTCCAAGGCTTGTGGGTGCGTTTCTAGAGAAGAGACATGGACAGTATTGTGACCTGTTCAGCAAGCTCCTCGGTCATGCGAGGAGATTGTGGTCACGTGTCAGACATCAAGTGACGATGAGTGCATATGGATGACGTCGACAATTTCAGTTTTGCCATCGTGGTGCATGTATGTGGCACTGGAGTAACTGTATATAGTCCCATATACAGTTACTCTGTGTGGTACGTTTTGGCGGTGAAGCCTGGTGGCCTAGCAACGGCTTGACTTGCTTCGGTTCGCTTGCTTCGTGCAGCACGTTCGTGTGAATCCTGCGTTTCCCTTGTGCCGCTTCGGGTCATTTGTTACCGAGCCGTGAGCGTGTGTGTGTTTATTTGAAGCTACGGTCATGGCGAACAAGTAACACGTGCGCAGCATTCATATGTCTTCACAGCCAGCGTGGACTAAGCGTGCGTCTCCACCTGCCTCGTCGTTGCTCGGTATGGCATCAATTTCAGAATCACTGATCAGGAGAGGATGGAAGCGAACATTATCCGTTGCATTCCTAATTGTCCCGATTACATATCACTAAGTGTTTTCATCGTCACTTGTGGACGCTGATGACGGCGGCGACGACAATGAGGGTGGCGAAGACATGCCTATACACATGCGTGCGCCGAGCAGGCGAAATGTCAACTGAAAATGGTTTCACCATTTCTTGTGGCCGCGTGGTCAGATGGGGCGGGACCGCAGGGGGTTACCACTCGGTAGCACTGTCAGAGCGAAAAATGATAATATTTGCACTCTTTTCGAATTACTTTTGATAGCAGTTATACTAATCAATATTACACGCATTATTTCGTCCCTTTGTTGCAATATTAGTGCTGACTCGTTGCTACGGGATGGGCAACTATGCGTTGACTAAAAAAAAAACACGACATGCGTCAAGTTGATGTCACTGATCCTTCAAAGGTGCTCCTGTGACACAAACAAACTACGTACACTAGCAGAGTAGAGAAAAGTACGTATTGCGATTGAAACGCTGGACAAAACTTTATTAAATGTTTATTGTTACGTGTGGACGCGTCGAAAAGGTTTCTCTAAAGCGATGCGGCACTTGCAAATCATAATGGAGCAGTAAACTTTTTTTCTACGAAAATACAGAAGTAACCACGTCGCGGTTCAGTCATGCAGGCTTAACAGCTCAGTAACTGCATTTACGTGGCATTTCTAGTTAGTCTGTACTTAAGACATACTTCGCGCACAGCCGATTTACTATTACAAGTTCAAAGATTTTTGCTTTTTAGTTGCACTGACCCTATTCGGAGATGTGTTTTAATCGTGAGAAAATTTGAGATATGCTCCTTCATCGCAGCCATACGTGCTATTCTAGCCAATGCCACGCAGTACTGGGAAGATTGTCAGGCACATAGGCTGTTACAGATGCCGCAGATAGGCTTCTGGAGAAGTTCAGTATCGTGAGAACTTCGAGATGAGTAAAAGGACGGTGTGGCGATAAGCAAATCTCTGTGAAGCACATTGTGCTTACGCTTTCCTTGGCGTCATGTAAAATTCCAAAGCAATGCTGCAATTTCTCCCGCCTTTCCCAATGACGTCACTTCTATACGTTGTACTCTTTGTCATCGTCCGATCTTACACTCCACGATCGCCGAGTCGCTCCCACGCCTAAAGTTTACCCCATACCCACATGCTTTAATAAAATTTTGCAAAAAAAGTATAACTATTTACGAGAAGTCAACCTTGCGAACAGCTAGAAAATTCCCGAATGAAAGACAGCTTCGTGTCTCTTTACTGTTGAAAGCTAGAAGACTCCTAGGAAGCTATTATACGTGTCCAGCCGGTGGTCTGTCTATTTAGTCTGCCAATGGCTGGCTAGAATTTCACAAGCTGCGTGTTCTCTGCTTTCGGTACATCTTGCGTAGAGACATTTTAGCTGCACGAAGCTTTGAGAACTGCCTATACAGATGAGAGGGACGCATTGAGTTTGAACGCAACGAACGCAGTCGTCATCGATTTACTTTTGGCAGCGCATATCTCGGAGAGCAACGATTCACTCTGATTCCATGACCATGTTGGCCCTAGTATTAGGGGAAATACGGCTGCCGGCGTAATGCTTTTGTTAGGTCAGCTAGCATTCGCTGCATCATTCTAGAGCATCTAAGACACGTTTAAAGACAGATTTACAAGTTTGGTTCGCCTAGCTAGTGTACTCTTTGTGCACTTTCAACTTGCGTTGAGATTATGTTGAGCTGGTCCTTTGCGTCAACGTGTTAAAGAGTGCGATGACGTCAAAATTCACCAGTTTCTGGAGGAACTGAGTGCACTCCACAGAAATGGGCATGTCAATTCGGTGGACGTGTCCTTAATAGGTACCCATTTTAAATGGCTCTCCGGCATCTTTTTCGGAAACTTTTTTAGCTTCTAATTTGTTAAGGCAGAAGAGGCAAAGTTAAATAGGGAGGTGCCACATTTTTGTGGAATACAAAAACGTCATCTAGCCAGTTAAGTGGTGTTCGATGTTTCACACTATATACGTTCCAGACCAGTGAAGTAGCATCCACCCTTTCTAATCTAAAATGATTTGGGGAACGCTCGTGAAACGTCAAGTAAAACAAAAGCTTACCTCGGTTAGCCATTTCTGCTTTGTGCAGAACTAAAGTGCAACATTCTCGC
The DNA here is from genome assembly GCA_013436015.1 of Rhipicephalus annulatus. NCBI lineage: Eukaryota > Metazoa > Arthropoda > Arachnida > Ixodida > Ixodidae > Rhipicephalus > Rhipicephalus annulatus. Next base: position 32,422 of record WOVY01007167.1, read on the forward strand.
TTTCTTAATTGCATGAATTCCTTTAATGTAAAGGACCCTGCGAGCTTCACGTTTTATATAATCTGTGTATTTATTGAGCTGACATAGATTATATAGCACTGTGGGGTAAATAATGCTGCGAAGTATAGTACTTCTGCCACTTCCTAAATATAGCATACGCGAGTAGTGCCAGAGTCAGCGTTGAAATTGCGGCGGCTGAACGAAACTGTGGTATTGTAATCCAGCTTATCTCACAATTTCACGACGCAAGCACTGTTTCTCTAGCGGAAATGACTCGAAACTTCTATTCATCTTGAAGGCCTTGCTTTTGGCCATATTGGTTGTTGCCACCCTACCAAAGCATTACCTAAACGTCACAGGGTAGCAGAGCAAAATGAAGTAGGTTTATTATGGGTGCGTGGCGACGAGCGTTTCTGCATGCAACCAAATGCAAAACGTGTTCAAGCGATTGCTCTGGACTATTTAAGAGTTGGTTGAATAGCGTTGCGCTAATGGTTCATCGTTAATATATTTTTCTGCATAATGTTAATGTGACACGCGAGATGTTGAATCAGTATTACTAATAGGCAAAAGAGAAGTCAGAAAGTTTTCTTACTCACCTTCATATACATCCATAGCGTTGTATAGGTCTCCCATGTGGCTTCTGTGTTTGTTTGGTGCTTCCACTTATGGAAAAATTTCCCCGTGAGCGTTGCGTTAACTTCACTAATGAAAACGGTTAATTAGGTTAGCTGGTGAAAAAAGAGGAGCGCGATAGATGACGACCCGTACCTGTCACCTTGTTTGGAATGCCTAATATATGTAACATTGTTGTCCGTTATATTATAGGTCGTGTCTCCGACACAGAGATGAATTGTGCGCTTTGTTGTGTTGTAAGTCCACGATGTCTCGTTTGTGTCGTAATACTGCAATGAAAGGATGAAAAAACTCACGTTGGTGTTATGTGTACGAATGGAAACAAAGAACTTATGAGAACACCGCTCCTTATTCGCAGTGCCCTGGCAGTGTCCGTTATTGCAAGGAGATTTGTAAGCATTGCACACACGATATTTACCCCAAATGTTTACACATGCGAATCACAAAAAACTGCAATACACACAGTGTGATCATATTGCTGTGCAAGTGTTTAGGTTTCTATGCATTTTCGACGGGATTTATGAAAAAACCTGGGTTGCTAAAGATACCCAGAAGAAACCGTCACAAATAGCATCAGTTGATTCTCAAGGGAAGGGCTGGACATAAATTCGCCGATTTATTAAATGCCAAGTTATGGCTACTGGCACTTCGAGTCCATACTGTATCATTCCATGTTGACACTTCATTCGTATGGTGTGCTTGAACTAGTTCAGATGTTGTATGGTGGAACCCCATTTGAAGGAGACGATCCGTGAGTGTCCACGAAAAATGATTCAAGGCCTTCCTAAGAATCATAGGTATCACTATGCTTATTTTGTGTTCCTCTAGTCAGAAGATCTTCAGGTAAAGCAAGTCATAGGTTATGCGACAAGTAATAACAAAGGCCTGAATGAGTGAATTATGTCCTTTCATCACTCGTCATCTATTAGTAACACGCCTAATCACACGAAAATTCTGTAGACAGGACGTTCTTAGTTTATGTATTGCAAATAAGCTCTTGCCCTGAATATTGAAGGGGGCTCCAGAAATTCGGATGACTTTAACCTCTTTATTTGGATTCCATTCAGTTTAACGTTGAGGGAGGTAGTGTCAGATTAATCCTTTCTATACACAAGGATTTCGGTGTTTGGGGGGGGGGATGCTCCAGAGTACTCTAGCGCCCTATCTTTTCTCCGACAGAGGCAGCTTGTTGAAGGGCTTCTTCTATCTGGTCCATATAGCCAGAGTGGCACCAGATTGAAATGTAATCAGCATTGATGGCGTGTCATACTCCATAAATTTGCTTTAGGACCTCTGGAAGGCGCATAAGGGCGACATTGAAGAGGAGCAGGGGAGGGGGAGATTACACCTCGGAGAGTGTAAAATCACCCGTGGTTATGGGCGTCGATTTAAGGTCCCCTGCACAGATAGTAGCCCTGCTGTCAGTAAGAAAGTCCAGCACAACGGCGAAAAGCTTTGAGCCGCACCTCAGCACACGTAAGTTTCAGAAGTGTTTTAGGAGAGTTTTAGAGAAGTGCCAACGTTGTCAAAGACAACCTTGAAATCAATTGCAAAAATTGATTTCAATGATCTGAAGATCATTTGAAGGTGGCGCCTGGCAGTGCCACCCTCAGCTGCACTTCAGAGCCTCCCGAGAAACTGAATAAAAGCAGTTGACGTTTGTGATGCACGCCGCGTGGTCGTTTCTGCTTCTCCCACGCGTACACGCGTTTCAACATCTGTGACCTGAACTAAGCTTACCGTCTTTTTCAAGTAATCGACACCATGAAGACTTCCCCTGGCGCAGTGGCACTTCTGACAATCGACATTACGCTCCCGCCGTTTCGGACAGTGGACCCGCAGCGATAATTCCCGCAGGTGGAGTCTTAATTCACCGCTCCTCGTATTGCCGCTGAGTAAACACGGTACCACCACGTGGTCGCTAGACTCTCATCAGCAATAGCAAGTGAAACATGCGATCTGCTGGCCACTTCACCTGCAGAGAACGCGCACACAACGCTCAAACAGGTGCTCATGAGCCGCCTAACGCCATCGGAGGCCCAGCGACTGCAGCAGCTACTGCACGACACCGAGCTGTGGAACTGGATGCCCAGTCAAACGTTTCGCCGCATGAGGCATCTGTTGCACACAGCCACTGCAACCACCACCGAAGCTTAGAGCCGAATGCATCGCGAGGTATTTCTACAGCGACTTCTGGTAAACATGTGCGTGGTCCTCGCCTGGGCTTCCAACAAAATCCTGGCTCAACTTGCCGAGCTCGTGGGCTTGGTGCTGGTGGTCGCTCCGCCATCCGTCATGGTGCTAAAGCCAGACATCGCCATCCCGACGCCTACGACCACACTGCATGGCATCAGAGAGCAGATATCCCGCCTCGTCAATACCATTGCAGCGATGCAGGCCCGCAGCACTCCAGAGGAGCACCAGCACCTAGTAGTAAAACAAGGAATCTGCTGGTGTCGCACGAAGCATCACAATGCTGCTCGCAAATGCATTCGCCCTTGCGACTATGCGAGAAACGGGAGTGGCCGGCACTGAAGACGATCTGCTTCCAAGACGCCCCCAAACGTCGTCCATCAGTGCTTTTCTTCACCGACTGCGACAGTGATCGTCGATTCCTTGTCGACACCGGCGCGGAGGTGAGCGTGTTGCCGCTTGCGTCCAATGGTCACCGCGTCTCCAGTGTGTCCCCCCTTCAGGCGGTCAATAACACAACCATCACCACAGTTAATTTCCTCCTCCTCGACTAGCTTCTACACAAGCTAAGGAGGGAAGATGTTTGAGGTCCAGAATGGGTCCTCTCGATGACTCGAGTGCACGGTGGCAGCGCGAAGGAAGAGCCGTAGTCCAGTGAACAGGCGCTTTATTGCAGCCTCAGGCGTCTGCCCGAGTCCAAGCCCAAGCCCCCGCTCTCTCAGCTTCAGATTCAAACATCATCCTCTTTTCAACCCTCGGTTGTACAAAGGCTCCTCACACAAACCAATCACACGTTCGGACTCGCATCCTCACAAACAATCGTGGAAACACTTTCATAACAGGCACTACAGTGGTAAAAATCACGTTATGAAATATTACACGAGAGGGGATAGGTTCTAAGCCTGTCACGCTCTCTCCCATGTCAGGCCGTGCCGCCTCCGTCGGCCAACTTCCGTCGGCAGCCATTCTCACGCTCGAGCCCCGTCAGATCTCTCATTAAAGGTTGCTTCGTAGAAGCCTCCTTAAGAGCCGTGAGCACACCGTTGGGCTCTGTGCGCTTACCAGGTGTGTATGCGACAGCAAGGCTTCGGCATCCTAACAACACTTGGTAATGACGTACAGCGGGGGAGGATATGCTCGTCTCCGAGCCCCCACTATGCCTTGGTCAGCCCAATGGTCGCGTCCCTGCGTGATTCTCAATGGCCCGCGTGCGTTCCAACAATGGTTTAAACTCAGACGGGGGCGCCTGGCCTCCTTCTTGCCAGACGCTCTTCCAAGTAAGCCATCCTCTTATATTGCCAAACAGGGGCGACCTTGACGGCGCCGCTCGTGAAGCGGGTGAACGAAGGAGTCTCCTTTATTTCCCGTGCGCAGGTCCCCCGCGTTCACCTTCGCGGAACCGATCAGCTTCGTTAGTTGACAGGTCGGGAACTGGCTCCGCGCTCTGCATCAGCCGCATTCATTGCGCTACACACAACTCACCGCTAATGATTACTTCATACTAACTACCACCAATAGACATCGCTTGCTGCCCCTTGATTCAGGCTTGAACATAACGTTTCGGTGGATTTTTAATGCGGCAGGAGTGAAGTTTACCATGTTGGGTGCGGACTTCCTTCAGCACTTCGGCATTTTTGTCAGCGTGCGCCACTGCCACTTTCAGGATCCCATGTCACAGGTAGCTGCGCCAGACATTTTCCCAAAACACCCTCGGCTCAGCCCTTCTCTGCTAGGGCAGTCCGATGCAGAACGTTTTACTTGCATTATGCAGGATTTTCCCGACTTCACGAGGCAGCCTCCAGCCACCGCCGTGGCAAAGCACAAGCTATGGCACTACATCACCACCAGCAGCCCAATCGTGCACCCGCGGCCTCGCCGTTCGCCTCCAGAGAAGTTGAAGTTGGCACGACAGGAATTTGAACACAAGATGAAGCTAGGGATCATCAGACCATAGCCGAGCACCGGGACATTTCTACTTCACATGGTACTATAGCCAACGCCGGGAGACTGGCGACCATGCGGGGACAACAGGGTGCTGAACCAGGTAACGACTCAAGAGAGATACCCGGTACTGCACATACACCATGTCACGGCGAGGCTTTACGGCGTCGCTCTCGAAGATCGACATGAGGCGGGCATACCAGCAAATTCTGTTTGCTCGGAGGACATCCAGGAGACCACCATCACAACACTTTTTTTACTTTTTGATTGCCCCCGATTGCCACTTGAAGTCCGAAACGCCGGTAAGACATTCCAGCGGTTCATGAACGGTGCTATACGCAGCCTCAACTTCTGTCACACCTATCTTGAAGACTTGATTGTCGCCAGCGGCACTCTGTAAGATCACGTGAATTATCTGCGCATCGTTTTCCAGCGCTTAGCGGAGCATGATGTGGTCGCGAACATGGCCAAATGTGAGCTTGGTGTGTGACAGCTCTCGGTTCTAGGACACGTCATCTACGCCTCATGAGTTCTTCCATAACCCAACAAGGTTGAAGCCGTGTAAAATTTTGCGCTGCCGACCGCCAAGCACCAGCTTCGAAAATTTCTAGGTTAGTAAACTCCTACTGCTGTTTCACTCCTTGATGTTCCCAGGTTTTTTCACCTGATCACGACCTGATCGCCACTTCACAGAATGGCTCAGACACCCTCTCTTCGTCTCAAGAAGCAAAAGAAACTTTTGTGAGGTCAAGGACGCCTTGGAAAACGCCACACTGCTTCAATTCTCAGGCTCGGTGTCCCGCAGAGCGAAATGGTGCATGAGTCTGATACAGCCATTGGAGTTGTATTACAGCATTTCGTTGGGAAATCAGGCGCCCGATTTCGCTAAGACACGTTGCCGGGCTAGTTGGTTGAGATTCATCATTTTCACTGGTATAGCGCGCCACGACAAGGACACACACAAAGGAGAGATACACACACACACAGCGCTACTTCCTTTCTTCTTTTCGCGGAAGGTAACGACCACCGAGCGCTGTGACAGGATCTTCGGGAGAGAAATTCTGGCCGTGTACACTGCCATACGACATTTTTGCCATTTCCTGGAAGCTGTGGAGTTTTTCGTACTAACCGACCAGAAGCCACTTATTCATTGCGCTCGCTAAGCTCCGACGTTGGAACGCACACAGCACGTGAACGGCACCAAATGTCCTATATGTCGGAGTTGACGACTGACATCGGCCACGTTAAAAGCGGCGACAACGAAGTAGCAGATGCCCACTCAAGAAATCTTGTGAACGCCGTCATGCCCACACTACAGGCTGATCTGCCCGCTTTGGCCACCACTCAACGTGACGATGACAAACTGAAGCAGCTGTTGACCACGACAACTGCCCCGAATCTTGAGTGCAACCCAGTTCCCACATCCGAGACGCGGGTTTGCTGTGACGCAAGCGTCAGTAGAACTCGCCCGTTCACGGCCGCGATCTTCTGTCGCCAGCTGTTTGAGCTCTTGCACAAACTCACTCGTCCGAGGATTAGAGCCAACCAAAAATTAGTGACGGCAAGAGTTGTCTGCCGGGCAGAAATCGAGGCGTACGACACTGGGCACGGGAATGTGCAGCTTGCCAGTGGTCTAATGATATGCTTTGTTAGCAGTGTGAGCACTCCCTACTCCGGATTCTCGCTTTCATCATGTCAACATGGACATCATCGGCCCACTGTCACCCTGCCATGGAAAGGTTTACATGCTGACGTCTGTCGACTGGTTCACCCGCTGGGCGGAGGCCATCCTTATCGTGAACATCACTGCTGAGGCGGTTGCGAATGCTTTCCTGCACCACTGGGTAGCATGTTCCGGGGTTTCCTATACGATAACAACCGGGCCCGCCCGGCAAATGAATTATCCATTTTCCCCGCCATAAGTCAGCTCCTGGGCACCTCACGCATACGCACGACGGCGTACCACCCCATGAGCAACTGTAAGGCGGAGCACATTCACTGCCACCTGAAGGCTGTGCTTACGCAACCGAGAAACACGACCGGATGGAGGCCCTCCCACTCGTTTTTTTGGATATAAGGTGCCCCTTGAAAGAGGGCATTGGCTGTAGCGCCGCTGAGATGGTCCAGGACACAACATTCAGGCTGCCGGGAGGGCTCTTAACGCACGGCTTAGAGGAGGCCTCGATAGCTTACAGCGACTATGCACTTCACCTGCGCAATGTTATGAGCAAACTGTGCACGGTATATTTATCGCCCCCAGGGTCACGTGTGGTACATGTCGACTCACAGCTCACATAAACAGGTATATGTGTTCGTATGACATGACGCGGTCCGGTGACCTCCTCAGCCACATTATTGCTGCGAAGGCAATGTCTCACTGAGAGCTTCTTCTTTTTCAGCTACAGCTAGAGTTCGTTCTGTGCCAGATGCCCTTGTTAGCGACGCCATTTAACGACTTGTCTCGGGGAGGGCACTTCAGAAAGAATGAGTCTGAACAGAAAGGGCTGTACCCGGTCGGTCACTGTGCGCCTCGCGCCAAAGGAGGCACCGCGCCGTGCTTTCGACCGGACACAGAAATCAGGTGCCTTTCTCCTTCTTCTAACCACTGTGCTCCCCTCGCTTCAAACGAACGAGCCGCCATCTCGGTCCTCCGGGGCAACAGGGGACCGAAATTTTAGGACTTGTTAGCGCGTCAAGGCCGTTCCAGAGAATGCGCCCGTTTCCGCCTCGATGGTCTTCGCCTCGATGGTCTTCAGATGCGTCTAGCCTAAACGACCTCGAAGTTTCGCTACACTATGAAGAGCCATTTCTTGTCTTCATCCATGGTAACAAACAATGCACAATTCAGAGAAGTGGCCGTAAGGAGGTTGTGTCGTCGGACTGCGTCAAGCCAGCACGCATGAACCGTGACAACGCCATGTTGCCTCCACTAACAAAAACGTCGCCAGGATCCACAGCTTTAATGTCAGCCCAAGTCCACGAAGTGCCCTCCCGGCTGACGCACAGCGAGCGGCTATCAGGAGCACCCATTCTCCTGGACCTGTAACTCCATTCGGCAACACACTAGGGGGGAGGGGGGAGTCTTGTGGCGGCAGCCAAGCCAAGCCAAGCCGCCAAGCAGTGCCACTCTCGGCTGCTCTCCGGAACATCAAGAGAAACTGAATAAAACCAGTTCATGTTTGGAATTCACGCCACGCGGGCGTGTCTGCTTCTTCTGCGCGTACAAAAGTCCCAACACATTCCATGACCGTAAACACCTTTGACGGTCATGGAAGTTAAAGTGTTAATGAGCTGCATGCGTCAGATTTGGACACCATCTCGCAGTAATGTCTAGGAACGAAAGTTTTTAGGAGACCCCTGTCGCAGTGGTCTAGTGGCTAAGGTACTCGGCTGCTGAACCACAGGTTGCGGGATTGAATGCCGGCTGCAGCGGCTGCATTTTCCATGGGGGCGAAAATTCTGAGGCGCGAGTGGTCAGATTTGGGGACAAGTTAAAGAATTCCAGGTGGTCGAAATTGCCGGAGCTCCCCACTACGGCGTCTCTCATAATGTCATGATGCTTTTGGGACGTGTAAACCCACATATCAAATCATAAAAATCATCATTTTTAGAACGCAGAGCAATTACTGGTAGGTGGCGGGACCGTGTCGTTTTACCGAAGCGGAGGAAACAGCCATCTTTTTGTTCATTGTCAGCGCTGCGTAATAAATACTGTGGTGTTTAGAATTACATAAGAATGCATTTTCTAAATAAGGAAACACACTGCCTAATACCATTGATAAAACACACGTATTGGTAAAGCTGTGATGTTTTATCATATTGATGTCCTGCCTCAAATGTGAGTAATGTTTGCTTGTTGATTGATAATGTTCACAAGTATGAACGCAGCCATTAGTTTGAGATAGGTGGGAGTTGAGCAAGAAATCTGCTTTTACCGGGTGGCTAAATCATGTGACAGACAGACTGCCAAACAGACAGTCCCAAATGTCTGGGTTGAAGAATTCAGAGGTAAACTCTTTCAGATCAATTCCAGATAAAGTCTTTACTATTTATGAATGTCATAAAACGGGAGACAAAATGCGGAAGGCCGCAGGACAAGCGAATCGTCCTTTTGCCCGCTCTTATTGGTATCGAACTTTTGTGCACTCATTTGAATTAATATAAATTATCAACCAAGCGACAGACTCTTCTTTTTAGCCTAAGGCACTGAATGATAAAGTTAAGGAATTTCAGTTATAAATGGTGTACTAATAAGGTTTTACCACAGATTAGTGCTTAAGTCATCGAAAAGAAAAACAATCCCCTTTAGCATAGCGAACATGGTACCAAACATCTACACCTTTTTGCTCAACTTGAAGCTAGTTTTTATATTTCATTTATCTTGCGAACTTTTTTCCGCGTATCTGTTAGTGTGTAAACCATTATACCACGTGACCTAGAGGGTATTAAGCATTACACATTCCCAAGGGACTGCTCTAAGAACCCGTGATCATAATGGTGTATGGTAGGCTGATGGAGGAACGTGATCGCAGGAATGATGTACTCTCTCTAAATTCATCAATACTAAAAATGCTTTTGGCAAGGTGAAGTTCAAGAAATTTGTGATGTTTGATACTTCGGGGAAAAGTAGAACATACAAAGGTGGCACAAAATATGTACTTGTGGTCTTTTTGGCATACTACAACACGAAACCAATTTATCTTCTGAAGATACAGTGAACGGCATGAGGAAAATTGCAAATTTAACGCTTTTTAAAGAAAAAATTGCGCATCCTTGATAAATTTGTACTCATTTCTGACATAGTCAAGTGGAGGAGGAAGAAACACTAGGGCGTGTGTCACTGTGCGCTTCAAAAGAGTAGGAAAATTGTTTTATTTTTTTGGCGGACAGAAGGGTACAACTTTTGAAGGGAGTGCTAGCAGGCAGATGTGTTTATGTGTTATTTTGCACTGTCGGCAACGGGTACGGGCCTGTTGTGCTCCACTAATGCTACCTCCAATAAAACATGTTGCTGGGCGAGTTGGTTCATCAATCTGGGTAACCTGGTGTACGCAAATGCATATTAATGACAACAGAAAAGAATAGAGAGGGACAAGCACTTGTCCCCGTCTACTCTCTTCTGTTGTCATCCCGTCGCGGTTGTCTAGTGGCCAAGGTACTTGGCTGCCGACCCACAGGTCGTGGGATCAAATCGCGGCGGCGGCGGCTCCATTTCCGATGGAGGTGGAAATGTTCTAGGCCCGTGTGCTCAGATTTCGATGCACGTTAAATAACCCCAGGTGGTACAAATTTCTGGAGCCCTCCACTACAGCGTCTCTCATAATCATATGGTGGTTTTGGGACGTTGAAACCCACATACCAATCAATCGATTCTTTTCTGTTGTCATTCGTCCACAGTTGCGCACTCCAGGTTACCCAGTATTGCTATCTTACTGGAGAGCGTGTTATGCGTTCACGCTGGACCGACACTAGATCACCTGGACAAGCCGGCAGTGCTTTGAAACAAGTTTTTCCAATTACGTCGGGTGGACGATGTCGTTATCTCTGACCTGAACCTGCAACTTTGTAACCAAACGTCATAAAATTCTTCAACCATCCCGATGGCCAACATTGAAAAAACACCACAGCTCCCACAGCCAGCAGCGCCGTGCAGAGGTAATATGTGACATCTATCTTTATTAGAAGTGATGAGGCGGACGTTAACGGTTGTTATTTAGCAATGAGTTCGCCAGCGAGGCGAACAACTGGAATGACCCGGTATACTCTATGTCGTAATTTTCTATATAGCTGATCCCTGGCTTCGCAATCACTACCTGGTATGATTCACCAGGTAGTGATTCACCTAGCGTGACTTCAAGACAGTGATCAGGAAAGGCTTCGGGAACACTACTTTAGAGATAAGTGCGTGCTGAACAATGGCCGGTGAGAAGTATACCTGCGACATAGGGCATGTGTTAGATAGTTGCTGGTGCGTCAGTGCCTTCATGAGTGAAGAGAAACTCAGACATACCCTAAAGACAACGAGGTCAAGAAATTTGAAGTAATTATTGCGCGGAATGCTGCTTCTGTAACTGCCTCCTTTACTCTTTGCCAAAACATCGATAAGCTGCGCCAACAAAGAGTGCTCCTGCGCACTGCTATCGTATCAGCCAACTCATCTCGGGCCTCACACTTGCTTAACCCCCGTCCCCCAATAATCGCTCTCTGGAACATCAGGCTTCATTCGCAAGGATACGGCGCACTAACTGCTCCTCTAAACGATAACATACATAATATTGGCACGTCTCTGGCTGCTCCCATAAGACGGGCGACACGCGAGAAACACTGCCGAGTTGGTACCTTTGACCCAACCGTGCCTGCCTGTGGCTGCATTTCTGACCTTCAACACAGACATTTGCCTTCATTGAAGTAGTGTGCTCGTGAACCCCGCAGCCGCCTGCATCGGCCTCAGCACTACCTCAAAGCAAATATTTTCAGAATTCATGACCCACAGGCGACAACCGGCTAATACGAATCCCACGCGGAAGCGGAATCGCACTCCCATATGGCGTGCTTCCGTAACCATCGCATGCCACTTGTTCATCAAGCTCTCGTAACGCCGGGATACAGTTACCCACACGCTGCTACCGATCCCGCCACGCGTACCAGCTCCACCTTTTCACCACTTCCATGATGGCTTTTGAGTAATCACACCATCATCGTCGCACCGTCATCGTCTCATCGTCTTCGGTTGCTTTCAGGTTTACGTCGTCAGCAGTCACATGATGAGAGAAGTTGATTTCTGCAGTTTTGTAAGCACAAGCTACCACTTTCGCCACTTCTGCAAGGTGTGCACAGCCACTACGCAGTTTACTCGAAATTATGTCGTAAAAAACAACAGAAACGGCGCTTAGTTGCATTGGGGCTGTGATGTAAGTCCGGGACGGGGAAAATGCCGCAATAATCCTGAGGGAACAAGGCCGTTCATCGCCATCCTACTGCGAATCGAAAGTATGTAGCTAAGTATGCAGGTATAAGACGGATGGATGGGTGAATGGATATAGATGTACCCTTTAAATCGAGGTGGTGCCTGACGCCCCCAAAGCCGTAATACTTAGTGAACCAAAAAACTAGATTTATTTTTTCCCTTTAAATAGAGAAGTTGAGGACTCGTCCTTTGAAGTGAAGGGCTTAATTTTCACTCCTGCACTGACTTTAGCCACCAATCAGATAACCTTCTTCTAGTTAATTCTACCCGCTTAAAGTCTATTTTGCACTCCCTGTCCTTAAACCACAGTGCTTTGAAACACTCTGCGCCATCATCCTGAACCATAGGGTGAAGCCCTTTACAGAACAATATCAAGTGTTCAGCAGTTTCCTCTTTCTTACCACACGCACTGCATACCGTGTCTACCCCTTCGTATTTGGCTCAATATGTCTTGGTTCGCACTACTCCCGTCCTGGCCTCAAACAGTAGAGAACTACCCCGAGTATTATCATAGATCCTTTCCTTGGCAATTTCCTGCTTAAAAGTTCGAATGATCTCTAGTGCAGACTTCTTAATGATGCCGATTTTCCACATATCGGTCTCAGCTTCCTACACCTTCTTCTTAACTGATAATTCTCTTTGGTTTGGCCCCCTGCTGTTTTCAAAGTATTTACCAGTCAATTTTCTAGTTCGCTTCCTCAATTTTGTATCGACATTCTTCATGTACAAGTAGCTGAATACCTTCCTAGTCCAGCGCTCCTCCCTCATTTCTCTCAATCGCTTCTCAAACTTTATTTGGCTGCTAGCTTCCCTGCCCTAAAATAATGTCCATTCCATATCACCTTGTACTCTCTGATTTTGTGTATTCCCGTGAGCTCCTAAGGCAAGCCTGCCCATTCCACGCTGCTTAATTTCTAATCATGCTTGAACTTCTGATCTCATGCACAAGACCGCATTGCCGAACGTCAGACGAGGAACCATGACCCCTTTCCGTATTCTTCTTCCAACCTCATACATATTGTAATTCCACAGTGCCCTGTTTTTCATCACCGCTGCATTCCTGTTACCTTCAGTCGTCACGTATATTTCGTGTTCCCTCAGGTAGTCGGCCCCAATGCTTATCCATACGCCCCATTATTTGTATTTATCTGTTAACTCTAGCGTGACCTCCTGTGTTCGAAGCTCACTACCTTTATTATCAATAAATCATAACTGCTGATTATTCCTTAATAAATCTGAGATCTAACCTATCTCCCTCGATACCACAGATGTCCATCAATCTCTGCGAATCTTCCTTGTCGGCAATCAGCACTATATCGTCTGCGTACATCAATGCTGGTAGTGCCTGTTCAACGAGTTTTCCTTGTTTGACGAAAGAGAGGTTGAAGCCCAGTCCACTTCCCTCTAATTTGGTTTCTCATTCTTGTAGGTACATCATGAATAACAAGGGTGACAGAGGACACCCTTGTTATTAGGACACCTGCCTAAGCCCCGGTTCAATTCTGTTGGCTTGGATACCTGTTTTTTGCGCTTGGTAACTACCTAGTTACTTTTACAGATATCCTTTAAAAGATTAGTGACTCCATCTTCTACACCTATTGTTTCCAGTATTCACCGCAAGTCCTCTTGAACCACGCCATCGTGCGCTTCCGTGATTTCCAAAAATGCTAGCTAGAAAGGCCTGTGCTCCTTTTTTGCTATTTCGATGCACTGCGTCAGTGAGAACAGATTGTCTTCCAACCTCCTGTGTTTCTGAACACCATTCTACAATTACCCCCGCACCCCCTCAATCTCTATCCATGCCGGCAGTCTTTCCTTTATAATCTGCATCGCCAGCCTGTAGACCACTGATGTCACAGGTATAGGACGGTAGTTGTTTATGTCAGCTTTGTCCCCCTTTCCTTTATGAATCTTGCTCATCCTGATAAGTTTTCATCCATCGTGGACTTCCCCATCGATTATTGTTTTGCTCACTGCCTCTCTCAAAGTCTGTTTGGATTTCGGACCCAATGTCTTTATCAGCATAATTGGAATGCCTTCCGGGCCCGTTATTGTACTACTAGAAACCCTCTTCATAGTCCTTTCGCACTCTAGTGGTGAAAATGGAGCCATTGTGCCACTTGACCATTCATGCCTATCTATTGTGATGCGTAAGGAACTTCTTTGTGAAAATTTTTCTGTCATCTTGTTTATATATATCCGATAGCTTCGTCCCCTTCTAGCCTAGCACCTTAGCAGGAGGTATAAACCTCTGCTCCAGGCTTGTCTCCATTTTTAGGGAGCTTAGATGGTTCGAATAATTAGCAGCTGCCTTTCTATTCTTTTTACGTACTTCTGCCAGCCACTGGGCCCCATTTGTTCTAATCTTTTCATTGATCAGAAGGGATGCTTTCCTTCTACAGCTTAGAAAGATGTCCCATTTTCTTTCAATATCATCTGTTGGTTCACCCCGCTGCTTAGCCTGTCTGTTTCCGAAAGGCTTCCTGATGTTTCGCTATAGCTCTCTTGACTTCCTCATCCCACAAGCTCTTGGGTTCGTGTCTTCTTTTTCGGGGTGACTTGTCACGTGCCTTAGCAAGCTCTAGCTCAAACAGTCTAATTGGATTCGTGCATGTACACACTGTTTTATTATCCTCAGTGATTACTTTCTCAATTTGTTTAGTAGCACTTTGTATTTGCCCTTATGAATAAACATTTTCTTGTAGTCGCTCATCTTGTCTCCTACCAACTTTAACTCTTCCAAAACTTAGCATGATACGTTTGTGATCACTACCCAGACTTCTGGAGCCACCTTATTCTATGTGCATTCCCCTGAGCTTATCATACATCCTACGCGACATCAGCGCGCAATCTATCATCGACTGCAGCCTTCCTACCTCCCATGTTATATGCCCTTCACACTTCTTGGTACTGTTGCAAATGATCAAATCATATCTTTCACGCATATCCATGATCATTTTGCCTGTTGGGTCGGTATACCCATCTATATGTTCTATGTGTGCATTCGTATCTCCTAGTATAATTATCTCGCACTCTCATGTTAACTCCTCAATGTCCTTTGATATACACTCTAACATTGCCTCGTTTTCCTCTCTGGCCTTTGCTCCCGTGCACAAGTACACCAAACCAAGGAGTGTTATTTTCCCTGCCACTTTCAGTTTTAGCCATAAATGTTCCTTGCACTCCTGCTTGACCCTTTGCCAGTCTGTACTTTTATGAATGAATGCCCAAATACTACCCCTCTTTCTGCTGCCTTCTGTTCTATTACAATATTCCCACGCGTAGTCCGGACTGTTGGGAGGTTGTTCCATGTCCCTAAGATGTGTTTCTACAAAACCGTATACCATCGGCCTCTCCTCTCTTAGCTGTCCTTCCATCTCTTCTCACTTCAGCCTGTTCCTGCCACCCTGCATGTTGATATATCCTATGTCTGAATAGGCTTGGCGCTCGTGGCTACGTCTATTTCTGCCCCGGATTCCACCTACCTTAGATACTGGTACCACTTTGGAATCGCATCTGTTCACACCACCTGTTAAAGAGTTTCCCTGGTTGTTTTTCTTGTTACTAGCTATACTGCACCACGAAGGGCCCGCGTGCCCCCCCAAAAAACTGCTGCGCGTCCTTCAAGTCGCCAAACCACCTCATGATCTAGCCGCTCATCGAAGTGAATTCTGTCTCGCTGAAAACCACCCCACCTATGCACCACTCTGTTTATTTCCACCACCGCGAGGCCTTTCTCTCGACTCATCCGCCATATCTCTTGGATGTCGTTGACAATCGCTTTCTGCAGGTTGCCGTCTAGCACGGGTACGTCCGGTATTGTGCACATCACTATCTGTACCTGAGGAGAAGTGGTGCGCAAGTCATCGACCCCTTTCGCCATTGTGGTCGCTAGTCCTGCCGTATCTTCATTTAAGACATCGTTTAAACTGCCTGAAATTATCACGAGGTTTCGTCTATCAGCCGTAGTTTTGAGTTTTGCGCTCGCTTGCCTCATGAATTCTTCCAGCTTGCGTCCTGGGAACGTCCCTACTGCAACCCTATTGTCACCTCTTACCCTCTGTTTGATTACTTCTGTGCATCAATTTTAATTCGAGTCCTCAGCGATTATCACATGATGTGACGTTTCAGCTGGAGCGTCCTGCATCTGGAGGTTACTTGCACTTGGGACGCCGGCTGCTTTGTCCCCTCCCAGCCCCACCACTACTTCGCTGAAGCTGGGCCTTGCGACAATTGAACTGGCTGAACTTGTTTTTTTTTTCAAACTTGCTAGCTCTTTCTTTTCCGCCGTTCTGGTTGCCGGTTCCCTACTGTTCTCTCCGTCGGTCGCTCCTTTGTTGACCTTGGCTAGTGCTTCCTCAGCAGACTTCAGTCTTTCTCCCATTGCCCTCGTTTTTTCTTGCTCTGTTGTGTTATGCCAGCGAGTCCTCGTCAAACGTCCGTGCCTCTGAAACAGGCACTCTGGGTCAAGGCCAGCCCGCAGTCTGCCTGGCGCGAACGGCGTAAACACGCGCGGCGCGTCTCTGGCCCACGTGCATGGAGTCAGCTCCGCACGTGACAGCGAGCCGGCGTTCTCGTGTCTGGTGGTCTGACGCATGGCGCGGCGACCCCCCATTGGAGGAATCTGCCCTGACGACCAGCGGCGCTTCTGATTGGACATTTTGGTTGGACCCGGTGTAAATAAAAGAAGCCCTGCGGCGCGTCGCGATCGGTGGTCCTATGGGAGAGGAGGCCCCGTGTCGGAGAGCCGACATGTGTGTGAGTCGGCGGTTTTAGGCGAAAAGCTGACCTATGTGTTAGGGAGGAGAGCTCGGCTTTTCGAGTCTCTGTCGGCCCCAGTGCCGAAATTGTAACGCTTCTGTATATATGCTGTACATAAACCTTGTTTAACTCACCGTCGTCTCGTCCGCTCGTCTTATCAGCTCTGCGCAGAAGCAGTCGCGAGCTGATAAACATACGCTACGCAACAGTTGCCAACGCAGTCTCCAGCCCGGTGATTCTCAACAGCAGTTCACTCTTGGCAACCATCGTTTTCTCCGTTTTACCTCGATCTCACATTGCCTACACTTCGCGTCAGCCTCCTCTTCATTTGCTTCTGCTCTTGGGTCTATTTTCAAAGTCACTCCGCATCCTGAACACTTTACAGCTTTTTTAACCATGTCTTTATGACACTAATTGTCCTTATAACTTGTCACACACGATAATTACACATATTGATCCCTGTCCTACGAAAAAGAGAAAGGTTAAGCTCTACTGCAAAAATTTGCATGTTCAATGTACGTGCACTCCCCCCTCCCCATGGGGTGGAAAAAAAGAAAAAAAAACACAGAGAAACAAACACACACACGCACAAACTAGTGAATACATGATGACTGACCCCCAGAAAAGCCGTACAGTGCAATAAGTGCTACAAAGACTTTAACTGCTGCTTTATAATTATAAAGGCAAGCTCAAAACATGCAAAACCACTTATTTGCGCAGTCCATTGGGAGCGCTAAAAAACACGTCAATCTACCGTGCAGTCCGAAGTGAATTCCGAACTGAATTCGGTCGTGGCTATTGACAGCGCCCTCAATGTTGACAAATTCCATGTGCAATTTTAATGCTTACACGACGTCACACTCGACAGCCCCGCTGCGGTGATCTAGTGGCTAAATTACTCGGCTGCTGACGCACAGGTCGCGGGATTGAAACCCGGCTGCGGCGGCTGCATTTTCGACGGAAGCGAAAATGCTGTAGGCCTGTGTGCTATGATGTGGGTGCACCTTAAAAAGCCCCAGGTAGTCGAAGTTTCTGGAGCCTTCCACTACGGCGTCTCTCGTAATCATAAGGTCGTTTCGGGACTTTAAACCCCACATATAATCATGAGATCATGCTCCACTGGGACGTATTCTCTTATCGCCGTCCCTTCAACGACTGCAACCATACCGAGGTGGCAAAGCACCCATTCTGTGATGCTGCATTGCCTTACTCTTAAAAGTAGAGCCCAAGAGCTCACTTTTGTATCCGATACAAAGAAATCAGTCTCATTGTCACTGCTTAATTCTGCCCGTATTTTGCTCTTCCTTGGATTGATGCTAAGGCCCTTTTTACGCCGTCACCCAACTTTCTACGGTGCAGGGCTCTTGCCCTCCCGTTTCTAGCCCTCCCTATTGCGTCTAGATTATCGGTGTGTAATCCGTTTGTACATCGTGTGACCTTGCTCCGCAGGGAACCTGCCAGGGGTGTGGGCAGAAATCGGTCCAGGGGTTGGGGAGGGCGCACCACGTGACGTCCCCGCAAACACAGACTGAACCCCGGTCCTTTCAAGATGTTTACGCTCGTTTCTTAAACCCACGCATTAAAAAAGGAAAAAAAAACCTTCGGTGTAGCGAATGGGCATTCCGGAGTTGAGTACCTAGAAGGATTATTTCTACTGTTCTGCCCCCCCCCCCTGCGAAAACACGAGGACCGGGTGGCACCTTGTTTTCTGACAGTGTGACAGTGTACGGTAGCATTAATCCACGCGCACCCTTCAGATTTGTGGCATGGGGGAGCAGCAGAGCATCTTTTGTTGGTTCGGGGAATGCGATCCTGCTGCAGCGCCTGTGCCGAGTCCGGCCTGACTTTCCGTCAGCCTCCGTGGCTCTAGAGCGCATTACTGCGCTCTGCACAGATGGCCACCCGCGGCGTTGTATGACCAAGAAGCGGTGGCTGCAGAGAATTTCGCGGGAGACACCGAGCTGCATGAAAACGTTGAGACTTGGTCTGGACAGCGGCTCATCAAGTACCAGAAACCGGGGCAATTGGTTCGGCCGAAAACATTTCGGCACAACACTGCAAACTCCGGATGTTGGCCATTACAGACGACGCACTTTCTCGGAAGCATCGGGACCATTGTTTGCCCGTAATTTAAATGTCTTGGGACATCTCGCCCATCTCTCTCTCTTAGGCTTTAGTTTGTACATTGTTACTTGCTCGGCTTTGTTTGGAAGAGGGTTTTCTACTGGTGTTGGCCGCGGGGGCGGCCGTCGAAGATGATACACTCCGACTGAGAAGAAAATGTGCCGCGTCGATAGTGGCGATTGGTATGGTGCCCCGGTAGGGCGGAGTCGGAACCCGAGAAAAACGGCCATTGGTCAAGGAAAGAGAGAGGTGAGGAGAGTCATTCCCAGGGGAGAAAAAGAAGTACAGGGCAGCGGAAGGGAACAGATGACACCTCGACGCCAAGAACCAACCTTCAGCCCCGACTCGAGCAGCCAACTCCGAGGCCGCCACTACATGGACATTTTGTGAGAGGAACTTCACCTCCGTTACTTAGACAAGCTTTGCGGGAAGGGATGCGGCATATTGAGACATTGCGCGGTTTTATTAGTTAATGACTTTATCATTTGTGTCGTCATGTGTTTACTCTGTTCGAGGCACCCTTGTATTGTCACCGTTACTTCGCTTATGTATCTTGTTTCGCGTGTCGCAAGTATTTGCCTATGTGTTACAGTTTCGTGTAACAGAGATGTCGTTCACGGACAGTATGTGTGTACGCCATTTGCACTTGCTATTGAAGTAAATGCGTCCATGATTAAGAAAAGATCGTGACGTCTCTTACACCCGGCCCCAGCACGAATACCTGTATGTGGAAAGTGATTGAGACACGTAGTCAAGAGGAAACCGGATACAAAAGGAGTTGAGGGGTCTTCCCTTTCTTTGGCCATTGGTGGCGTAGTGGGGACGTCCCACCACCATTATTTGAAGTGGGGATTAGGCAGGCATTTAAATGTGGTCAAGCGTCATTTCGCGTTCTGTTTGCCGTGGCTGAAACAAGTCACACTGTATCCACGGAATGATTTATGATGAGTAGAGCGGAGCTTCGAAGGGTTTATCGGTAAAACGTGAATCATCCACTGGCCGCGTCCGTCTATCCATCTGTCCGTTCGTCTGCCCGCATGTCAGCCTGTCTGTATGTCCGTCTATCCGTCTATCTTGTGAACATTCCAAGCACCGCCATCTCGCATATTTTCAATATATTGTCAGCACCCTTGGCCACACCCGACGTCACGAGCGTGAGACGCCTTGCTGAGCTAGTTCGTGGCATTGTACGCGACGATCTGCGAAACCTAAGCGCAGTACATTCACAGCCTCCAGTGGCTGCTCGGACAGACGTCGTCCATGAAGAGGTACGGCAGCTGGTATGACCATTAGCGGCGCCTCCACCCAAAGCTCCTCTGTTAACGTATGCGGAAGCTGTATGCACTCCTGCACCAGCCGACAGCTATTTTTCCCGACCGACCAGCCTGGCGATACCGCAGTACTTCTCGGGCCCGCCACACTGTGAGAATTCGCGAGCTAATGTAAGGAAATCTAGCGTATGGCGCGCTTTTGATAATCGGCTAGTTTACTACCACTGTGGTGCACCATGTCACTTGTACCGAGAGTGCTCGTACCGCCATATTGCTGTGCCTAGATTTCTGCCAGATGCTCGTCAGCCCCGGGATGATGATCTCGAGCTATAGCAGAGTATACTTGGCGAGCCTATAGCCTTCGAAAATTCAGCGACCTCAATCACGCTGCCCCGCCGTGGTGGTCTAGCGGCCAACGTTCTGGGCTGCTGACCTCACGCGATCGACTCGTGCCTGTGGTGACTGCATTTTCGATGGAGGCAAAATGCTGCAAGTCCGTGTGCTTAGATTTGGGCGCACGTTAAAAAAACCCGAGGCGGTCGCAATTTTCGGAGCCCTCCACTACGGCGTCTTTCATAATCATATCGTGGTTTTCGGGCGCTAAAATCCACATATCAATCAATGATCATATCAGTCAAGCCAATCACGCTTTCCATCTCCCCGACGCTTTACATCCCCGGGTCAGTACTCCACATTCGCCGATGTTGTTGCGAAACGATCGGCTGTGTCCCCAAGTTGATGCCGGGGAATCTAGGATCAGTGGCTTCCGGGGGTGGGATCACTGTTAAGCTATCGTGAAGACATCCTCCTCCAGCCTATGCAACAGCCTTCGACGAATCCTATCAGCCGACAACCCTCATCACCGAAGAACCTGTTTCTGTTTTTACTGATATTGCCGTAATTGTCGACAACCATCCGGTAACTGCTCTGGAAGACACTGGCACCGACTACTCAGTTATCAGCACTGAACTCATGGCTGAACTCTGGAAGGTTACGACATTTTTGGGGCATGACCCAAACCTTCGGACAGTAGGAGGTCACCTCTTGACGCCCATCGAGAGATGCAAGGTAAGGAATACAAATCTGTGAGTTGACTTGCATTGCTTCTTTCATCGTGCTTCCCGAATGCTCCCGCAAAGTTGGCGTGGATTTCCTTCGCGAGCACGGCCCTGTTATTGATCTTCGAGACTGCCTCGTAACGTTTGCTGTCAACTATGCCCAGAAACCTAGCGATACCGATGCGCAGAGGATTGCGCTTCGTATTGTCGACGACGCCGCCACACTTCCGTCAAAAACCAGCATATTCCTTACTGTACAGGGCGACATAGATCATGGTAGTGTTGGTATCGCTGAAGTAAACCTTTCGGTACTTCACTCACTTCAATTCAACGCTCGGTAAATCAGCGTTGCCCACGATATAATCCAATTTAAGCGTGGAATTACTGAGCTTTTAACCAAATTTAGCGGTGCATACGAACATTGGCCGATCCAGCGAACAATTATCGCTCATTTCTAACCCATTGACGATGAAGCATGTCCGACGATTATTTCAATTTCTGCAGCCGTTAGAAGTGACGCTGCAGTAGCCTATACAGTCGATGTCAATCCGGAGCTGTCATGTGCGCAGAAACAGCAAATCCGGTGTATTCTCTGCGTGTTTAGCGTCTGTTTTGTGTCTAAATTTAAAATAAAGGAAAAACCAACTGTAAAGCACCGTATCGTAACAGCCCACGTTGAATGACCCATACGTCAAGCACGCCTACTGTGTCTCACAAAAAGAACAAGAGGCAACACGTTCTCAAGTGAATAAGGTGTTCGAAGACGACGTAATCTAACCCTTCAACAGCCCATGGCCGTCTCCGTAGCATTAGTATAGAAGAAGGACCGCTCTCTTCAATTATGCTTCGATTACTGCAAACTCAACAAAGTAACAAAGAAAGATGTTTATCCTTTTCCACGCATCGACGAGTCATAGACCACCTTTAACGCACCCGATATTTCTCTTCCGTGGATTTACGCAGCGGCGACTCGCAGATGAAAGTTCACGAACGCGTGCGAGCAAAAGAAGCATTCATAACTTCTGATGGTCGGTACTAATATATAGTGCTACGCTTCGGTCTGTGCTCTGCTCCTGCAAAATTCCTGAGAATGATGGATACAGTGCGGTACGGTCCTATTTTGGAAGCATGCCTTGGTTATATAGACGACGTCATCGTCGTTTCACAAATGTTTGGGCAGCACTTGCACAGACTTCTATCTGTCTTTTTCGGAATTCGCACGGTGCAACTATCAATGAAACTAGAAAAAAAACGCCAGGCCTGCGCGGAAGGCACAACACAGTCACAGCTAAAGCTAGAAGAGCGGCCTTTAAGAGCTCCTTCTGAATACTCATTGGGTAACTGCCACAATTACATTTGCTTGATGCCCACTACGGAAATCACAATAATAATTCTGGGTAGTAGGCCGCCATTCACAATGCTATTTTTTATCGTTCTTCTGAGAAGCTTGGTATCCGCTAAACTATTGCGAAGAATCTTGTGACAAATGTTCATGCAGTGGCTGAAGACTATGAGGAATTGAAGTGGGTATGCGCGACAGTTAATAGCTGAACAAAAATATTTTTGGTATGGGTTCGAGCATTCGACAACCCACTTGTTACGTTATTCGCAATGTGCGACGACTGCTTGTTCTTTCGCTGTTTTAAAGCGCTTTATAGGTCGTATTAACGTGATTCCTTTGCCGACATCAAGCCTGCCTAAGGCAAGTTTGGCCTCGCCGCGGTGGTCTAGTGGCTAAGGTACTCGGCTGCTGACCCGCAGGTCGCAGGTGTGAATCCTGGCTGCGGCGGCTGCATTTCCAATGGAGGCGGAAATGTTGTACGCCCGTGTGCTCAGATTTGGGTGCACGTTAAAGAACCCAAGGTGGTCGAAATTTCCGCAGCCCTCCACTGCGGCGTCTCTCATAATTACATGGTGGATTCGGGACGTTGAACTCCACAAATCAATGAATTGAGGCAAGTTTGCCAACAAGTCCCAAGCACCTGCGTTACTCGGTGGTAGAATACTGGGCCGACCCCAAACGGATCCGCGTTCTAGCCCCACTGTGCCATGGGTACATATTTGTTTTTATAATTTCGCGCGATGTGGTTACACACACCGAGGGTGAACAACCACGGCGCTGTGCGAGACCTGGGTTGTTTGCCATCTCCTAGCAGCTTTCGCTGTAAAATGCCATTTTGGTTAACAGGAACTAAAGTTCCTCGGCCATCTTGTTAGCCACAATGGTATTCGGCTGGGCCCAGACAATACATTGACTGTCGATGATTTTCTACTACATGCCAACAAACGTGATGTGGGTTGGTTTTTAGGCCACTGCACATACTATAGACATATTGTGCAGAATCTCGCAAAAATTGCTGAACCCCTCAGTCGTCTGATGAAAGAAGATGTTCGCTTCGTGCGGGGCCTTGAGCAAAGATGCGCTTTCTCCAAGCTCCCACAAGGTCTCCAGACTGAACCTTTACTGGGATACTACGAAGAAGATGCCGGCACTGAGCTACACACAGATGCCAGTAACATCGGCCTTGGTTCAGTTGCAAGGCGGCGTCGAATGCTCTATTGCTTATGCTAGCCGGATGTTATAATCTGCGGAGGTTAATTGCACAACCACAGAAAACGAGTTTTTAGCTGTTGTCTGGGCATTAGCTAAATTCAGACCGTAGCTATAAGGTCACCCGTGGTTGGTGGTTGTGGTTGCAAGGAAGAGGAAAAAGGCACCTAATTTCTGTCTGTCTCAGGGGCGACACGGCGCAGTGCTTTATAGGGGGGAGGGAAGGAGGGATAAAAAATACAAGACATAGATAAAGAAATAGAGAGGCAAGCGACGGACAATAGAAGGAGGTAGAAAAGTGGGGATCCGGTCGAAGCAGTCCAAGGGTGGGGCACCACGATGCGAGAACTGCACGGCGTCAGGAGACCGCGGATGGCGAACCGGTCGGCGGGAGCTACGCTGGCGTCGGAGATCGCGAGGGGCACGAACGTCCAGCTTGAAATCCTCCGAGCGAATCCGGTCGCCCGTTCGAAGTTGTTACCCATAATCACGCGCTCTGCTGGTTTGCAAACCTCAAAGACCTTTTTGGACGTCTCCCCAGGTAGAACTTACGCCGTCAGGAGTTCGATTTGACAGTAGTGTACAAGTCTGTCCGCAAGCATACCGACGCGAACTGCCTTTCCCTAGTGTCAAAGTCCGGCCGGAGGCATACTGACACGGACTGCCTTCCCGAGCTCCTCTTACGACGGCGCCAGGTGATCACAATTTCGGCGGCCGTTTTTTCTGCGTCGGCTGAACAGCAGAATAACGATTCCGAGCGTCGACAATTTATTGAGTATCTTGAAGGTCGAAGTCCACATCGACCACCAATAATCGCATGCTCCCAATTATCGTTCCGCGTTCGCAGCAATATACTCTATAGAACAAACTTTGACCTTTCCGCGACTGAGCATCTGCTTCTCGTCCCGCCAGCGTTACGATCCGATGTCTGCTCCGCCTGTCACGATGAGCTTCTCTGCGGTTACTTGGGATTCACACATACTATGTGATGGATTCGCCAACACTTCTACTGGCCTGACCTGAAGCATTACGTGGAAACGTGTCACGAGTGCCAGCGCCGTAAAGCACGTGCTTGGCTGGACGTTGATGTGGTACGACACCAACGCCCAGTCGGCTTTTATTGCGATAGCAACTATGTGGACACTCTCGGCTGGGTTTTGCTGCCAGCGTTGGCGCCGACGTCGTCGTCGACGTGGGCGCGTCGCCGTAACTCACTGTATATGTACACTGTTATGGTGAGAAATGTTTATTGTACCGGCGGGATGATCGATGGTCGCAGAAGAAGGCCTGACACAAAACGCAGTCACGCCTTTTAGGGGCGAAGCTCCTTATGGCGTGGCTTGGGCGTCCCTCGTATGTAACCACCAGTGGCACATACCCGAAATAGGTATAACACTTGACCTCCAAGGTGGTGTCAGTGAGAGGTTTCTTCTGTGCGTTGTTTAACAATAAAAAATAGTGCTCAACGTACATGCCAATGGCTGCTAATGGGGAATGAGAGACATGAGCATTCGGCTTTTAGTCAACGCGCACGCTGCGATCCCCATTAGCAGCCATTGGCACGTATATTGAGCACTATCGGACAAGAAAGGGATGCTACATTATACTCGCTGGGTGTAACCTCCTTAGCTTTAGAAAGGTTTAGCGAGCGCTGAGCCGCAGTGCCATGAATAAAATGAACTTGTATATACCATGAATGAACTCACGGTGGTTAAAAATGAGAAGTAGATACGAAGCGCAAGCCGTAAGAAAGTAAAAGCCGAATTCTCCTGTCTCTCATTTCTCATTAGCAGCCATTGGCATGTAAATTGAGCCCTATCTGACAGGGAAAGGTTGCTACGTTATACTCGCTGGGCGTAACCTCCTTGGTTTTCGAAATGTTTAGCGAGCGTTTGGTCGCAGTGCCATGAATACAGTGAACTAGAATATACCATGAACTCGAGGTGGTTAAAGGTGGGAAGTGGACCCAAAGCGCAGGCCGTAAGAAAGTGTGCGTGTGCCACCTCTCGTTTAGTTCTTGGAATGTCCGCTGGATGGCGGTGCTTCTATATGGGGAATATATGATAAAAAGATGCGAGATGGTGGGACTTGGAGTGTTGAATAGATGAACGAACGGACACACAAACAGATGCATGGATGGACGCATGAACGGACGCAGGGGCGGATGCATGAAAGAACGCAGGGACGGGCGCACAAACAGACGCATGGACGGTCACACAGACGGACGCATGGACGGACGAATGCTTCGCCCCACTCTCCATCATTCACTCCGTGGATATGCTGCCATTCTTCTCTTTTAAACTTCTACGAAGGTCTCGCATCATTTCCCCCGTTGCAGATGGTGCCCACTGGGTGAGTTAGTCAGTGTCGGGCGAGTTATGGCTTCGAAATGGCGACATATACGACGTCAGTTTTTCTGGAGTGACGGCCAGAAGATGCCAAGCGCAATATCGCGTACGTAATGTCGCTAAGACACGACAAAACGACGAAGGAACCTGGATAGTGGCCCAGAAACTTTTGATATAAGCCACGCTTGCGGTGTGGAGTTCGCAGCCACACCATATCTCCTTCGCTGTATAATGCCTGTCAATGCGCTTATAGTAGCGAGCCTTTGATCGGTCTTGAGCAGCGAAAGTCCGGAGACGCACGATGCGCCGTGCCTCCTCTGCACGATAGTGTCTCTGTAAGGGATGGGTTTTATTGCTCTGAAAACGGGAGAATTTTGTCGAGCGTAGTACGTGGCTCACGGATGTAGAGAAGGTAAAACGGGCTAAAGCCGGTGGTCTCTTGTAGCGCATTGTTGCAGGCGTAGGTTATACACGGTAAAACTGCGTCCAAGTTTTAAATGCGAGGCAATTTTAGCGAACTTCGGCGACTTTGAGCGTATCTATGTATCTAAATAGCCGCCTACGACTTTTAGCCCTCCTGGCCATTTCGATAAGGTATCAATAACAAACTTAGTATGGCATAACCTGACTGTATTAAGAACATATTTGACTAGTCATAACATGAAAATAATGACATGTATGTGATGAATGTCATGATTTACATTTCACTGTCCTCCAGCTCTTGCGCTGGTTTCGTTCACATGGAATGTTGCAAAACTAGTATGGTATGACATGATTGCATCGCAAACACAAGCGACAGACCCTAACGTGAAAATCATGATATGCGTGTCATGTAACATCATAACTACATGCCCCGCTCAAGATGCGCTCGTGGCCGTTTCGCTAGCGTAACATATTCGAAATTTGGTGTTACACTACGTGAATGGATGACGAACGTATGTGACAGGTGCAAACATGATAATCATGGGATGCGTGTCATGTAACAACATGACTACAGGCCATGCTCCTGATGCGCTAGCGGCCGTTTCGCTAGCTTCACTTCTACCTAATTTCGTATTACGGGACGTGAATGGATGACGAAGGTATGATACTGGTGCAAACATGATAAGCATGAGAAGCGTGTCATGTAACAACATAACTATATGCTACACTAATGATGCGCTGGCGACTGTTTCGCTAGCTTCACATATACAAAACTTGGTATTATGCTACGCGATCAAACGACATAGGTAAATCACACATCCTAACATGATAATCACGACATGCGTGTCATGTAACATGACTATATGCTACACTGGTGATGCGCTCGCGTCCGTTTCGCTAGCTTCACATATGCCAAATTCGGTGTTACGTGACGCCAATAGAAGACGAAGGTGTCTGACTGGTGCAAACATGATAATCATGAGATGCGTGTCATGTGAGAACATGACTACATGCCTCAGTCAAGGTGCCAATACAATTCATCGTGCTCGCCGGCGTTTATTTCGTCATGTCACGCCGGCGTTGCCACGCCAGGAGCCGGTCCTGCCATACACTCGCAGGCGCGCGCCGCGCTGGGTTTATGCGCGTTTTAGCGCGTGTGACGTACCTACGTCGCGAAAAGAGGGAGACGCAGAGTTATCTGGGTAACGCATTGGCGCGAAAGGCACCAAGTCGTATTTCGCGCCAGTTGTCGTCCAACCGCGCCGAGGGACGCTGGTCACACCTGGCGTCAGACTACAGAGTGCTCGCTTTTTGCTAACGCACCGTCGCTGCGCCCAGCGTGCGTGCGCGTCCACGCTTCATTGGAGTATATTGGGCTCTTCAAGATGCGCTCGGGCCGTTTTGCTAGCTCCACTTATGCCAAGTTTGGTATTAGGTGACGTCAATGGATGACGAAATATATGACTGGTGCAAACAAGATAATCTTGGCACACGTGTCATGTAAGAACAAGACAACGTACCACGCTCATAGCGTGCCCGCGGCCGTTTCGAGAGCTCAACAAGTACTAAGTTTGGTATCACGAGACTTGAATCATTGACGAAGGTAAACGACACATTCAAACCTGATAATCATCAACAAGTACTAAGTTTGGTATCACGAGACTTGAATCATTGACGAAGGTAAACGACACATTCAAACCTGATAATCATAATACTGAAGTCATGTACGGCATCAGTTACCTCCACCTCGTAACGTTGTGCTGATTTTAAAGTGAGATATCAGCCTTTTTTATTCGTGCTTCACATATCATCGACTCCCACTGTACGTGGGATCTGCCAATTTTTCAGGATTGGAATCAACAAACATAGCGAGTATGTTGATTTGATTGATTGATTTGTGGGCTTTAACGCCCCAAAACCACCATTTGATTATGAGAGACGCCGTAGTGGAGGGCTCCGCAAATTTTGACCACCTGGGGCTCTTTAACGTGCACCCAAATCTGTGTACACGGGCCTACAACATTTCCGCCTCCATCGGAAATGCAGCCGCCGCAGCCGGGAATCGAACCCGTGACCTGCGGGTCAGCAGCCGAGTACCTTAGCCACTAGACCACCGCGGCGGGCATAGCGAGTATGTTAATGAGCATTCTGTTGATTCACTTAGTGAGAAAGTTGGTCTGCAGATAATCTTCCTTTTTCCACTTGGGCGAAGATATTACATTCATAACTTTCTGTTTCTATGAAAACGCGAGAAAAAAAAAACTCTTAAAATTGACTTTGGTGCGTGCGCATATGCACACACAGACGTAGAAAAGAAAGTGATATCATCACGTGACTACGATGTCTCGCATTCAATTTCACCGCGCTCACGGTGTATCCAATCATAGCCACGTTGTCACTATGATGCGAGCGCCCAGAGAAAAAAGAGAAAAAATGAGAACACGATAGAAACAGATAGACTTTTTTTTCGCGTACCCTCTATCTTCAAGAATGTACAAAGCTGAGCACCAACAAACGGCCACTGCAATACCATGCCTGGCTACACACACACACACACACACACCCAAACACACACACACACACACACACACACACACACACACACATATATATATATATATATATATATATATATATACACGTTTGTGGTACAAGGTAGAATGTAATGTATTGTTGTTGCCTTTGTACGCTTGTGGCCACTGTGGCGCTTCAATTGCGCGCGTATGCAAAGGAAAATAATCACCTGTTTGATATTGACGCTGCCAGTGACCTTTGTCCAACCAAAAGCGACCTCAACAGCTGATTGTGAAACTGCCAACACAATAGCTGCCAGCAATAAACGAAGCATGTCAAGGCGCACTGCTAGCCGAATGTACCAATGAGCTTGTCAATTTCAAACGATAGCAGCCCCATTTATAGAGCGACAGAGTCCAAATCGAAATTTAAAGAACGGCGTACAATAAGATGCCACCTCCAATACAGCCTTTTTTTTGAACTACACATATGTGGGTCAGCAACCTGCTTCTTTAAAGACAAGGCTTGGACTTTTGACTAATTCATGGCCAGAATGTGTGCTTTTTAACTCTTTTCACAGTAACATTTCTTACTGAAATTGAGCAGAAAGCTTTAGCAAGAAGACAGAATTGACAAGAAGTGAATGTTATTTGGAGAATTTTATGAGACCATCTTGTGCGTCACAGAATCAGCAACTTCGTAGCACAAGAACATGAGCGCTGTAACACTATGTCTAGGTTAGCGTGCACTGATGCAATGGGCGGCATCAAATCTTACAATATAATTTTCACGTCCATGTGAATGTCATTTATGACATCATTTACGATGACACAGAACTCCAAATTTTAGTGGATGCTGAAATGTCACATTATTCCAATGCACTGCAAAAAAAGGAAAAAAAATGCTCTGCTGTAGCGTTGGTTTTTGGTTTTATTATTATTTGGTGTGATTTGGAATGAAACACGAGCGTTCCGTAACGGTCTGCTTTTGCGCCAACAAAATTTGGAAGGAGGCCGAGTTGAAATAGACAGAATCACCTGCTTCTCTGTTATGGTACAGACCAAGGGGGACACATTACGATGAAGCGATGAAAAATCCTTGGAACATGTTGTCTTAGTAGTCCCACTTGTATGCTCTAGTTTGCGCATTCGTCCTCTCTGCCTGTGGCGTTTTGTTGCGGGAGATTGTACGAAGCATACACATGCCCACGCTAACGTGTGACGTTGCTTCCTTGAAGCCTAGACTACTTGTCGAAACTTTGACTTTAGCAGTGCGCCGTTTTCGAAGAATTATTTATCTACTTCTAGGTGAAAGAGAAGCTTAGTGAAATTTAATAAGTTTTCATTTACCCAACTTCACAATTTAAAACTGTCCGCCGCAGCACCTAAGTGGTTATGGTGCAGGACTGCTGACCGAAACAACACAGGTTTCATTAGGGTCTTGATGGTCGCGTTTCTATGAAGACTAAATGCGACAAACCGGTTTGTGTGCGATGCTAGTGTGAATGTAATGAACCCTAGGTGCTCAATTATGTTTGGTGTCTACGGTGTCTACTACGCTGTGCCTTATAACTTGAATGACCTTCGAACACGAAAATCTATAAGTCAACCAACCAGAAGAACGAGAGTAAACGAACAAAGGGAAGGAAGTACCAAACGCACCAGCGTGACCTCCAAAGCCGCACGTCAGCAAATGTATTTTGTGAAATGTGAGACACCTGTTTGAATAAAATGAACTTCCGCACCAAGAACGACGTTCATCAGTGTGGTTAGTACGAAAATGGCCTTTTGGCAAAAATGTAGTGTCCCTGTCGCCATTTAATCAAGGCTGCAAACTATGCTCTCTGCTTTGAGCAGTGCATATATCTGTAGACCTCGGTCAGTGTCCATAGAAACGCGCTTCTCGCTCTATCTCTCTTGTCGATCAAACTACCTCTGCCTTAGGAAATGTCGAATTGTCTCAGAATGAAACTCATCACATTAAACTGAACATTTGGAATAATGCGTGCTTTCACTGTGAGCACAGTAACCTTTACGGTGGAGTGCATGCTTATGTTTCACTCAGAAATATCGTATTTTTTGTGTTCCTGGTATAACAAAAAAAAGCTGCATGTCTCGTTTTTATAAGCATTATCAGGGCTCTTCCAGAGTTCTGCAACTCCTAAGGGAGAGACAAATTTCTGTATACCTTTAAGATGTACGTGTGCTAATTTGGCTCCTCGTCTCAATTACGAAGTGATTGATGCCAAGTCATGGCTTACTTTTGTTTGCCACAGACAAAAATAACGAAAAATAGTCTTCAAGTTGTTCTGTTTTGGAATGTAATTTATGACAGCAATCAAGTCTTCCTTCACAAGAGCAATTACGTAATCGCTATGTGGATATCAATTACATTGTCAGAACTTTCTCAGCAAACTTGTACTGTTATTATCATCGTAAGCCTCGCACGTCCTACCATATCTTTCAAGAGAACGCATAAATATAATAAAACGAACCACCTGAATTGTCGCTTGTGGTTGGTGCTATTGTAACACACACACACACACACACACACACACACACACACACACACAACACACACACACACACACACACACACACACACACACACACACACACATATATATATATATATATATATATATATATATATATATATATATATATATATATATATATATATATATATATATATATATATATATATATATATTGATAAGAAGTATCACTACGAGGAAAAACAAGGGAAGCGCGGGGTAGAGAATGAAGACGACGTTGCCTCCACTGCGATCCCTCTGAGTGGGTACGAGCCATGGCGGTGGAGATCATCATCATTGTACGTCGATCGCAGACTCAAGGCCCATTAAAACCCCCCATTAAGTTACCTAGCCTTGTGTAACAATTTGGTGAAAGGTGCTGGGTAGGACGAACCCAAAGACGGGAGCTTCACTACCAGGACTTTGTCGCAGCCGCCGCCGCCGCCTCGCCGGACTTCCACCTTCGCCGATCGTAATGGCCCAAGAGCAGCCATCCAACGCTTCGAGGCCAACTCCGATGAGCTCTGTGCCGTACTACAG
The DNA here is from genome assembly GCA_013436015.1 of Rhipicephalus annulatus. Taxonomy (NCBI): domain Eukaryota; kingdom Metazoa; phylum Arthropoda; class Arachnida; order Ixodida; family Ixodidae; genus Rhipicephalus; species Rhipicephalus annulatus. The sequence continues at coordinate 64,285 of WOVY01007167.1, forward strand.
AGTGCCGCCAAACTTCGGCGGACCTCAGGAGAAGACGTCGACGAGTGGCTCAATAACTAGAAGCGAGTGAGCAGAAGCAATGGCTTGGACTCGAACGAACAGCTCAATCATGTCGTATTCTCGTTAACTGACACAGCCCTCATGTGGTACGAGAACCACGAAGACATGTTCACGACTTGGGAACGTTTTGTTGAAGATGTGCAGAAGTGTTTCGGTGATTCGGATGCAAAGAAGAAAACGCGCGGAGCAGACATTGTCTCAGAGGGCACAGTTTCCAGGAGAAACATGTACGATATACAATGAAGAAAAATTGACGCTCTGCAAAATAGTGAATGGGAGAATGTCTGAAGAAGACAAGGTTCGACACATTCTCAAGGGTATAGCCGAAGACGTGTACAATTTCATAATTGGGATAGACTGCTTGAACTCCGTGTCCGACGTGATGAAGCACTGTCGTACCTAACAGTGCCGCCTAACGACCTTGCTTTGACCATACGGCAGATCGTCAGAGAAGAGCTGCTTCCATGTCAGCAGACCTATGATCGCCCCAGAAATTTTCAGGATGTGTACGTAAACGAACCAGAACGTGTGCGGACTCCTGTTTTTTTCCACCATGGCAACCATCGATCAACGCAGCAGACGCTTATGAATATCAAGGCACACAGCAGGCTGGATTCCCCCGTCATCCAACTCCCAACTACGAACGAAGTTTTCGCCCACCTGTTTACCCAACATCGCCTGCCTACAGTGCCCCTGAAGGGCGGCACCACTATCTCATGCCTTCCGAGAGGAGTCATTACTCTGAGCAGCCACGTGCCCCTCGACCAATTTCGGTATGCTACAACTGTGGCGTCCCGGGTCATATTGCACGTTTTTGTGACCACCGCCCATATAAGCGACAGTCTTGGCACGTGTATCACCAACATTTCGACCATCCGCACTCCACGTCACGGAAACCACGCGCACCTACCGGGTCACGCTACCCCTCGCCGGTCTCTGAACGAAGTTTGACGCCACCACCAGCTCCCCGGGCTCCACGATCGCCGTCGACACGGCGACGCGCACGTACACCGCCGCCGGAAAACTATTCGGTGTGGCCAGTGGGGGTGAAGCCACAAGATCACAGGTGCTATCTACAGATATACTCCAGTCAGCGTTTAAGTTGAAGAACAAAGTTCGTGTAGTTGTCGATAGAGTGGATACTATGGTACTTGTGGATACAGGCGCGACAGTTTCGGTGATGAGTGTAAATTTTAAGAACCTGCTAGGACCAAAAGTGATGTTTTTGCCTGAACCGTGGGGTGACATTTCGTGGTTTAAGTGGCGACGTGTTGTGTCCGGTGGGATATTGTACTGTGGACGTCTCGCTGTGTGGCAAGGTGTTTTGCACAGAGTTTGCGGTTATTCCGTGGTCTACTCATGACGTTATCTCTGGTATTGACTTCTTGTGTGAGTATGGGGCAACTGTAAACTGCAGAAGTGGGCATCTTTCTATACACGGTACTTTCCCTACGGCGCTCTTGAAAATTTCCTGTCCGGAGGAATGCATCTTTTTCATCTCCGTGGATACAGTCGTTCCTGCATTTTCTGCTGTGTGTGTTCCCGTGACATGATCCAGTAACAACTGTGGCACGTTTGACGCCACGCTCGAACCGATTCCCTCAGCATGCCTGAAAAACAACATTCTCATTTTCCATTGTATAGTGTCAGTCATTGATGGACGGGCAGGTGTGTGGACAATGAACAGTTCCATGGAGCCCGCAATTCTGCCAGGCGGCATGAAACTTGCAGTATTTAGACCCGAGTCATGTACGACGGTGGTTGCGCTTGTTGATGCTACAAGCCAAAATGAACATCTATGCTTAGAAGGTTCAGAAGATGCCCAATCGCTACAAATAATCAGCAAGTCACTTGACCAAAGTTAACGTCACACACTGCTCGATGTTTTATCTAAGCACTCGAAAGTGTTCGATTTTTCTAAATACAGCCAAAGGCCCTTAATCCCAGCGTCCCGGATACGTCATCAGATCCACACCGAGTCGGCGCATCCCTTTAGGCAGAAACCTTACCGAGTGGCACCATCTGAGCGGAAGATCATCAACGAGCAAGTCAAAGAAATTCTGGAAAAGGGAATAATACAGGAATCGGCATGTCCGTGGGCTGCTCCCGTCATTCTAGTGAGGAAGAAGGATGGTACGTGGAGATTTTGCGATGACTACGGCCGACTCAATTCTGTTACCAAGAAAGACGTCTATCCACTGCCGCGCATCGATGACGCTCTAGACTGCCTGCATTCCGCGTTCTACTTTTCATCTGTCGACCTGAGATCAGGTTACTGGCTAATTCTGATGCACGCAGCTGACAAAGAAAAGACGGCATTTGTTACGACCGACGGACTTTACGAGTTCAACGTTATGCCATTCGGAATATGTAATGCTCCTGCGACATTCGAAAGATTTATAGACTCCATATTGCGTGGTTTAAAATGGCATATATGCATGTGTTACCTTGATGATGTCGTAATTTTTGGGCGTACGTTTGAGGAGAACAACACTCGCCTAGGCCTCGTGCTCAGCTGCTTTGAAAAAGCTGGCCTTGTATTGAATTCAAAAAAGTGCCACTTTGACGAGCGACAGACATTGGTGTTAAGACATCTCGTCGACAAAGATGGCATCAGACCTGACCCACAAAAGACAGCGGCCGTTGAATCGTTCGAGCGTCCTAAATTTGTGAAACAACTGCGTAGCTTCATTGGGCTCTGCTCGTATTTCGCCGGTTCGTACCCAAGTTTGCGGATGTCGTTCACCCCCTGACGAGCCTTCTACGCAAGAACAGCCCGTTTCAGTGGACAGTAGACAGTTCCATACACGTATATATATATATATATATATATATATATATATATATATATATATATATATATATATATATATATATATATATATATATATATATGGTTAAAACTCGAAAATTCTTGGGAGTGACTTTAGACCGGAGGCTAACAGAAAGCAAATCAGGCCATTCGAATCCTCCGGCATCTCTGCGGGGCCAAATGGGGTGGTACTACAGAGTCGTTATTAGTCCTACATGTTGCCTGGATACGCCCCATCGTAACTTACTCACTGCCTCTGCTGCACGGACTTTCAGCCTCCACCGAAAGGAGACTTCGCGTGTTATTGGCAAGGAGCTTGAGGGTATTTCTGGGTTAACCACGGTCAACTTCCAGTGCTTTGGTGTATGCGGAGGCTCGAGAGCCACCTTTGGCAGTACTCCGAACTATAGAAACATCTCGAATATTATTTAGAATTTTCACGCAACATGAATGTAATTTTTTATCTGGTGCACAAACACAAAGGCCGGCAACGAGACTACAGGATACTATATCATCATTTCAAGCAGTAGTACTAGAATTTAAACAATGGAAACCTTCAAAACCACCTTGGACGCTGCCACTTCTCAACGTTATCCGTGAAATAGACGGCATAGAGAAGAAAGCAGACATGGCACCTCTAGTAGTGGCACAGTTGGTACTTCATCAGTTTCATGTAATGCATAATGAAACAATGAAGATATATACAGACGGATCATGCACAAAAGAAGCGTCAGCCTGTGCGGTCTTTATACCCGAAATTTAGAAAAAGAAGATGTACAAATTATCGCACAAATCTTCGTCGACGACAGCAGAATTGGTGGCTATCTTTGAAGCAGCTAAGCTTATCTGCGAGAATCCTGAGCCACGAAAATGGGTGATATGCACTGATAGCAAACCTGCTCTTCAGCTAATCAGAAGTGTGAGATCACCTTACAAAAATGGTGAATTAGCACAATGTATTGCAGAAACTGTAGAATATGCCTCATCGCAGGGTCACAACATCGTATTCCATTGGATACCCAGCCACATTGGAATGAAGCGAAATAAAGAGGCTGACAGCCTCGCGAAGAAACCATTAAAGGAAGGACGGGATTGCGCAATCCCTATGTCTGAAGCAGATATTCAACATTTTATATCGCAAGGATTTGATTGATTGATATGTGGGGTTTAACGTCCCAAAACCACTATATGATTATGAGAGACGCCGTAGTGGAGGGCTCCGGAAATTTAGACCACCTGGGGTTCTTTAACGTGCACCCAATATATCGCAAGGAGCCAACCATTGTTCGATGGAGAACTGGTTTGAGAGCCCTAAATCAAAGGAAACGGTGCGTTATGAAGTTGATCCATACAGAAAATTTTCCATAGCTAAAGACCTCCCACGACACCTAAAGACATTAAACCAACGAGTTCGATTGGAAGTAGCATACATATACAGCTTCCTGAAAAAGATACATCGATCCAACTCACTGGAATGCCATTGTGGTCATGCAGAAGAAAATGTTCGCCATATTCTTTTGAAGTGCGTTGAATACGCGAATGAAAGAGTAAAATTAAAGAACAAATTAGCAAGTTTGGACAGACGGCCCCTCACAATAATGCAACTACTTGGACCATGGCCTGAGATGCATCTCCAGAAATAGGCAATAATCTTCCTGACAGACTTTTAGTGGAGACCGGACTGGACAAGCGCCTATTACCGACAGCCAGAGATGGTTATATATTAAATGTGGTCATGTATATATTGACAGCAGAATAGTAAGGTGTGCGTGTAAATAGTTTATGACTGTGTAAACCGCGCTAAGAAAACTGTGTATTGGCATGATGTTTAAACTGGTTTCAGTGTGCTATTATGTTTTTTCCGTTCTGTATTACCGTTCTGTATTCTGTGTTCTGTATTCTGTATTTTGCGTTCTGTGTTACCGTTCTGTATTATTAGTTTATTTGTCGCAGCAGAACTTTGTCATATGAAGTAGCCGAGGCAATAGACACCTCAACCTTGCCACAGCAAAACATATATATTAATATATATATATATATATATATATATATATATATATATATATATATATATATATATATATATATATATATATATGAATTCTTGGATTCGCATTCCGAATGTTTTCGGCCCGTCTGCTCAAATTTGAGTGCACGTTGAAGAACCCCAAGTGGTCGAAATTTCCGGAGACGTCCATTATGGCGTCTCTCATAATCATATAGTGGTTTTGGGACGTTGATTCCCACATATATATCAAATCATCAATCGAATCATTGTTTTTTTCCTTAGCTTATCCGCTTCATCTAATGACCAAGAATAAATGTTTACAATGAATCATATGTCAACCACGCGCTTCTACGTGACTTCGAAAGCTAACGGATAAGTACTAGAAGAGACAGGGCGTAGATAAAAAAATTGGCAGATCCTACGTACAGTGAGAATCGATGATATGCGAATCACGAGTGAAAAATGTTGACATGTCACATTAAATCAGCAAAACGTTACGAGGTGTAAGTAAATGATGCCGTACATGACTTCCGTGTCATGATTTTCATGTTTGGATGTGTCGTTTACCTTCGTCATCTGTTCACGTCGCAAGATACCAAATTCAGTATATGTGGAGCTATCAAAGCGGCCGCGAGCACGCTATGAACGTGGTTTGTTGTCGTGTTCCCACATGACACGCGTGTCAGGATTATCTTGTCTGCACCAGTCACATACCTTCGTCATCCATTAAAGTCACGTAACACAGAATTTGGAATATGTGGAACTAGCAAAACGGTGGCGAGTGCATCATGAAGGGCCCAATATACTCCAATGTAGCGTTGACTTGCGCGCACGCTGGGCGCAGCGACACTGCGTTAGCAAAACGCGAGCACTCTATAGTCTGACGCCAGGTGCGACGACCGTCTGTCGGCGCGGTCGGACGGCAACCAGCGTGAAATGCTACATGCTGCATTTAGTGCCGATACGTTACCAAGACAACACTGCGTCTCCCTCTTTTCGTTATGGAGGGACGCTGGACGCGCTGAAACGCGCATGCGTCAAAGCAACGCAGCGTGGCACGCGCCTGCGAGTATATGGTCGGACCGGTGCCTGGTGTTGCAACACCGGCGTGATGCGTCCAAATGAAAGCCGGCGAGCACGCGCACCGCGTCTCGTCGAAATGTATTGGCGTCTTGACTGTGGAATGTTGTCATAATCTCACATGACATGCATCTCATGATTATCATGTTTGCACCAGTCACATACCTTCGTCATCCATTGGCATCACGTAATACAAAAATTGGCATATAGGAAGCTAGCGAAATGGCCGCGAGCGCATCATCGGTGTGACATGTAGTCATGCTGTTACATGACATGCATGTCGTGATTATCATGTTTGGATATGTAATTTACCTATGTTGTCCGTTCGTGTCGCTTAGTACCGAGTTTGGTACTTGTGAAGCTCGCGAAACGGCCGCGAGCGCATCATGAGCGTAGCATTAGTCATGTTGTTACATGACACGCTTCTAATGCTTATCATGTTTGCACCAGTATCATACCTTCGTCATCTATTCAAGTCCCGTAATACCAAATTGGGTAGAAGTGAAGCTAGCGAAACGGCCGCGAGCGCATCTTGAGCGTAGCATTAGTCATGTTGTTACATGACATGCATGTCATGCTTATCATGCTTGCACCAGTATCGTACCTTCTTCATCCATGCGCGTCCCGTAATACCGAATTTGGTATAAGTGAAGCTAGTGAAACGGCCATCAGCGCATCATGAGCGTGGCATGTAGTCATGTTGTTACACGACACGCATCCCTTGATTATCATGGTCGCACCAGTCACATACCTTCGACACCTATTCACGTACTGTAATACCAAATTTAGTACATGTGACGTTTGCGAAAGAGCCGTGAGCGCATCATGAGCGTGGCATGTAGTCATGTTGTTACATGACACGCATGTCATCATTTGCATGTTAGGTGTGTCGCTTGTGTTCGCCATGCAATCATTCCATACGTTACCAGTTTTGCAACATGTCATGTGAACGAAACCACCACAAGAGCTACAGGATCATGAAATGTAAATCTTGACATTCATGACATACATGTTATGATGTTCATGTGACGACCAGTCAGATATGGTTTTCATATAGTCATGTTACGCCATACCAAGTTTGGTGTTGATACAATTATTGAAACGGCCAGGAGAGCTAAAAGTCGTAGGCGGATATATATATATATATATATATATATATATATATATATATATATATATATATATATATATATATATATATATATATATATATATATAGATAGACAGACAGACAGACAGACAGATAGATAGATAGATAGATAGATAGATACGGTTGAAGTCGCCGAAGTTCGCTAAGAAATGCCTCGCACTTAAAACAGCGGTTGTGTCCGATCCGATAGAAAAATGGCTGATAGCCGAAAGAGTCCGATCACTCATCCCCTTCATTGCTTTCACTCAAGAAGCTGGCTATTGCAGTTGCCAAGCTACCGCTCGCGGATATAAAGCCTGCCTAGGTTCATCTATAAAGTTTACGCATGAAACCGTGTGAGTGTTGCTCCATTGGAAGAGCGCTTTTTGGCACTGGAGTGACTCCAGTACTCCAATGTCTTGATTTTCGGCTGCCTTATTTGTCCTAAACTTATGTGTTTTGTTATCAACTTCAAGCGATGCAGTTTTGTGGTGTGTTTCTCCAATACCACCACCGTTTTCTGTTTTAGCTACCTAATAAATTACGCATAAAAATAGAAAAGAAATAAAAAAATAAAAAATATAAAAGAAATAGATTTAAACCATATTTTGCACAAGTCAGAAAGTGCTGAGCTACACAGCCACGCAAGTGCTTTAAATTTAATAGAAAGTATAAACTATACAAGCCGTAAGCTCACAGACAATGGTGCCAATGATGTATGTCTGTTTGTTCTCATCAACATTGTATGTAGCAAAAGAAAAATATGCCCATGAATTTCCACCTTCCTGCTCTGCAGGCCTAAATGAAGAGAAAGCGGGTTAATAGACGTGGTGTTTTTTGGCGGAAATCGAATCAGGTGTTATACAGAGTAAGCTGCGCAACAAATGGATGGTCTTAAGCTTCGCACCCATTGAAAAGCACTAAACTACTATTTGAGCACAGGCAAGGACCCAAGAACCCAGTTGCAACAGACCCAGGCGATAAATTTTATGTGAATGTGAAAGGTGAGCTTAAAAAATGTGCTGCATTTGTAGCAGCCTGTGCCACATGTAAAGTGAACTTGAAGAATCTGCTACCTGTGTGGCAACTGGTGCCCCCGAGAAGAGCTTCATAAGAAATACTGCTCACAAAATACAGAAAAAAAACGTCTTCAATGGCTGTTATATCTGGCTTTATACACAAGAAGTGGACCGTAGATAGTACCATTTCATAGGTGGTTAAAGGTGATGAACTTGACTAAAGACATTAAATATTATAAACCATCCCCACGAAGGCAAGCATGATTAGATGCGGAGCAGCAGTGGTACGCACACCACTGACCTGGCTTACATGGGCTTCGACTCGGGTGCTGGAAGAACGGTTTAAAGTGAAAGTCAGTGTAGCTTTTAGCCAAGTAAACGTTTTTTTTGAAACGCAAAAACTAGGGAGGTGGGTTGGGTTTTCCATATAAGTTTCATCGCAGATAAATGAGCTGAAGGAGTGTCGCCACTCGACGTGCAGTTGAACACTACGAGCGGTGGAGAGGGTGAAACGAGAAACAAATGTGTTGCACGGGCTGAGGAGCAGCTCCACCTAGGTGTGCTGGGAGGAACCGTCTGCTGTGGCGGGTCAGAAAGAGACAGACGTCAACGCGCACCAGTGACTTGATCCACTTGGCGTCGTTCCTACAAGTGCGGTGAGGGGAGCGCGGTGTGGGGCGTGGGCACGGAGACACGAACGGACAACGTTACACAGACCAAAGAGCTTCTTCACATCTAAAAGGCAATCTGGAATATTTATTGAAATCTAGAGCATTTTCAGAGCTCAATCTAGAGATAGAACGTTGCCGACGGGTGGCATAACTACTACTGTATTCACCTCTTCCCACCCGCCTTTATTTTATGACGTGCTGAATTAATCTCGGCTAAGTAAACGTGGTGCTTGCTAGCTATATTGTGTTAATAAATGATTTTGTGTTTACTGCTTTCTTTTGTCAAGTCATAATGCCGAGAAAACATCAACGGAGCGCGGTAGGGCTGTTTACGGAAGATTCGAAAACGACGACTGCGATCAGGGATAAAGGTGGAAAGCAGTACTGGACGCCAGTAACGGGAACACTTTAGGTATCACCTGCTGTATGTCCAGCTTCCTAATGTGCCAACAATTCATGCCGCCAATAACGCGTCCAAGGCGTCTAAAGCTGTACGTGTGCTGTCTTCGAGAGTTTATAAATGCTTTGTTTGTTTTAATATTTCTCCTCTATATTATTAAACAATAATGAATATGCGAGTACACTAGAGTATAATAAAACTTTTTTGTTACTCAAATTTTAATAAAAAACATCATTTTCTTGAATACACTGATTGGGGGGAAGAAATGGGTGCAGTCTGTGTAGACGTGATTCTTCTAACGTTTATAAAATTTAATATAGCTAGACACGTTTGGCATGGGAACCTTTCGTTCAAATTCTCTCAAAATTTTACTTCAATGTAATGGAATATAATTTTATTATTACCGCTCTGCCTTTGCGTTTCAGATTTGGCATCAAGATTTAATGAATTATTTTTCACAACACTTAAAATCATGCTTTTCTTTCTCAAAAGTATGTATTACCTATTTATTTAAATAAAAGTACAGTATTAGGTGAGTAACATTTATCGTTTCGTCTTTTGCGAAGCTAGGTGCGTCTGTCCCAGTGGTGCCAGTGGTATGCCTCCAACGCACGATCTGGTTTTGTTGTGGAGTCAAGTCGGCGGAGCGCGACTCTGCTTCTACTCAGCTTCATCATCGCTTTTCAGTCCATTTAAAATTAGCTTCGGCAGGACGCGCTCGTGAATAACATGAACTCGAGGCGATATTTTGCACTGGCATGAGACGCTACATCTATATGCAGCGATGAGTGGACGATGCCTAATTAAACTGTCAAATGCAGCTCGCAAAGCTCCAATGTCACTGCATATAGGGAAAAGTCGTGGTCGTCAGCCTCTTTGATTAACAAAGGCACTGCTTCAGCCTTTTTCACCGCGCTCCACTAGCCGCGCTGCGCGAAGAACAAAACTGAAGCTGTAGAAAAAAAAGTCCGTAGACGATTCACTAGCTAACCCTATCCAATCCGAAGCCCGTACGTCCAATATTTTCCATAGAGGTACACGATCGCAGCGCCAGATTTCTCTCTACGTATTAATAAACGAAACTCTATGAACACAAAGAATGCCTTGTTCAGCTCTATGTCCCGCGGCATTGGCGTCCCACTCGCACTAGGCATGTGTATCTTCTTCCCTCTCCTACACTGCCCTTCTCGCCTCGCAACGCCGACGCTATGAACGTCTGCTAAACTACGCTAGCTCCCCCGATTCTCCAGGAATTCTTCCCCACGGCGTTTACAAGGCTTACACCATAATTGCGCATGTGCGTTTTCTCCCCTTGTTCCTCCTCTTCTACGCCCGCCCATAGAGTTACCTTAAATTAACTGCAGGGAACTCTGGCACTGCGATCATTCAGTTAATATGGAAATGATGGGTAGTACACAAATTTGCCTTGTCTTCATACTTGCGAGCGACGACTCGTACTTGCGGCTTCATTTATTTCTGGTTGCGGTTTCGTTTTGAAGTAAAAATAACAAGTTTTTCAATTATGTGACCCAATTCGAAATGGTAACTCTAAAAGAATAAAGTGGGAAAGCGCAATCGCTGAACATTTGTTGATTTTTGTTTCGTGAGAAAACAGCTCCAAGCCACACGAACACATGCGGTGTACGAAGAAGGCCAGAAGTATGAAGTTTAGACAAATCTGTGTACTTGCCATCATTCCTATGTTCGCTGAAGTGCCGTGCGTTGCAGCTCCCATAGACACTATAGCCAGAGTTCCCGCTAGTGTATACTAGGAAACTCTATGCGCCCGCCCTCTCTCGTCTTGCAATGTCGACGCAGGCAGCGTCTGCTGGTGAGTTCCTTGATTGAAAAAACTCGATTGCTCGCGCTACACAACTGTTCCCTGGCCACCTCGTATATATAGGCACTGAATCTTCTCCTCCAAGGCAGTGCTGGTGGGAGATTTCTCCTGCGCGTTGTTTAAGAATAAACAATCGCAGCGTGTGCGGTAATTAAAAGCAGACTGCGGGTATCTGTGTCAAATCGGAGTCTTGTGCCTCTCACTGCCCATCAGCAGCGATTGACGTATTCCAGTGGGGAACACCGGTTCATGACTGCGTGCTTCGCGCCCATGAATTATTCTGTCCTGCGCAACGCGTGATGAGTGACATTATCAACGTCGCACCGCCAGTGTAACCCTTACGCCCACTGCTTCGCATCTACACATGGTTTCCTTTAGCGGGAGAAAGCGTATTCTTTAATATCCGCTTGGTGTTGAAGTCGAGCTAAAAATAATAAGTCCTGAAGGTACGTGTTTGCTAGCCCTTCTGAGCTATCAATATCTTCGACAAAAAATTTAATATCAAACATGGCTTGTAGAACCATGTTTGGAGTTAGTGGTGTATTAACAATATCACTGTATAGAAAAGGAACAGAAGTGTGAGAAATGTGAATCACGGAGGGACGCCGTTTTTACTTCAGCGCATCAGTGATATTGCATACTGCATGTCGCACTACAAAAGTTTGTTAGAAAACTGCTTTTTTTAATGAAAGGAAACACCTTCTATGTCATATTGATCCGTTTCATAAGGAGAATTTTGTGTATGATCAAAACAAAAGACTTTTCGAAAACAAGACATATATATATAGTGTAATATCTTTGCTCAAAGCTGTCTATCATTTTCTTCTTCATAGACAACAACGGCTCTTTTGCATTTTTTCTTCTTAACACCCTGTGGATGTTTTGTTAATATTACATTTTCTTGGCTTTGAAATTTGAGATTCGAAAATATAAGACTCGTTGCAATGTTTCTGAAAATAAGTGGAGGCAGATGTAGATCTATAGTTGTTCAAGTTACAAACTATGATTTTGTCTCTATGTGAATGAAAGTGTAGCTAACGCTGCGGCATGCAAGATTAGCGCCCATGAAAAGTCGCTTGAGGACATTGTAGGGCACTGTCCACTCTAACGGACGAAACGACGTGGCTAGGAAACCAAGCTAAGTCAGCGGGATTCAAGACCAGTGACAGAAAAAAAAAAAAGATCGTGAGGCCTTGCACTGTGGCCTCGCATATCCGAAAGTCCAAAAAGCTTTTTTGGGCTTCTTGAAGATCACCTTGAACGAACAGCGCGAAACTGTGTTTTGTAGTTTCAAGCTGAGTACTTATTCATCACTTTTTATTTTTCTTGCTCTGTCTCTAATCATTCGTTTTTGTTATTCCCCCTTTACTCAAACCTAATGGCAGAATATCGAACCGAGCCACAGCTTGGTTAACTTCCCTGCCTTTCCTCTACGTTTCAATATATGACATTTTTTTGCGGAGAGGGGGGGGGGAAACCAACCATACTTAATGCGTTCGTACGTTCATGTGTACGTTTGTATATATGAAGAAAAATCTTCAGTCACCATTCCCCTCTAGTCTTGGCTACGCTCCTTGTGAGAGCAGTAAGCTTATGTACTTTGAGACTGCTTTTAACTACCATAGAATGATTACGTCAATTCACAATGAATTTTCACTTGGGATTCGTGTCAAACAGCGTCCCAATGCACTTTTATACATCCCACGCGTGATGTATCCCAGTAACGTAGCAATAGTGCTGCCACCTAAAAGCCAATGCCGTGGTCGATACTGTGTGATCATGACAATACTTGAGCCAAGTGTACCCAAGAAAGCTTTGTTGTGAGCGGATTGAGACAATTGTTGATGCACCAGACGTATTGACTGCGGTCTAGTGCTAATAGATGTATTGTTAATTGCTGAATGATTTCTAGAAGGTCGCTGAAGGTTGTTATTGCTTGTGAGAGAAGAAACATATGCCAATAAACAAGATGCTTGAGTTCGGCGACAATCTTCATTTTCGCGATGAGACGTATGATATTGCTTTCTCTCTATGAGCTTACCGTGTGTACTGCCCACTACCCACTGTTTTTGCCTGACGGATCTACCAAGGCGCTGCCTTTTCGGGCATATGGCTGCCATTACTATCAACAAATTGTAAGTACCAATAGGTGTTCGAACAAAACTTGACTGAAACAAAGATATTTCAATACTGTAATGAATAATGGTTTTGCTTACATTATAATTTAACGTACATTGCGAAATAAAAATTATGCCGTTGCGACCTGAGATGCATAATCTAAAATTGTAATAAATGTGGGAGCACAAGTTATCGACTTTTGCCAACACAAGTCAAAGACGCTTTAAAGTTACCTAACCGGATACCATAAGGGCAATATAAACTGACGATGTAAAATTAACATTTGAGAGGGCAACATCAGCATAAATTATCATCGCACCAATTTCGCTTAGTGACCTTAAGAAACGACGCATGTATCAGGAGAGTGGTATTTGTTGTAGTATACGTCAAACACTGTACGAAAATGAAGGAAGTTTTGTCGGCTGTAATATCACAAAAACAAACATGTTTTGAACTTTAATATAAAACAAAGTATATAGAAACAGCTCCAAAAGTTGAACGTTTTTTTTCTTGAAATAGCAAATGTCACCCAAACTTGCACTATATTCGTAAATAGGCGTAGTTTCTCAAAAAAATGTTTTGCGAGAAGTTTTATAGAAACAAGTGTAAGATACGGTTTCTCATCAGAGGAGATGCTTTGGCATCAAAAGATGCTGCATGGGCGGTTTCGCGTTAGCTTGGCTATTAGTTTTGTGTATAACAAATTTCTACAATACGCAGTCTTTGGGCCGCATCAAGCGTGGAAGTTTCGGCATCGGCCAGAGCCACGCAACAGTGTCTTCCTCCGATATTTCTGAATGTTCCCAATAAGTACGTTCGTGACTGTTCAACTTTGTTAAAGAGTACGCGACTAATTTTTGTGGCCTATTGAATTCAATCAATTTTCGTTTGGGTAGCCTTCTGAAACTCCACTGATGCAATGCATTTTTTTTGTGGGAGACACCGTCGTATTTAAAACATAACCGTGGAACAAAAACCTTCTATATGAAAGGAGACGCCCATAATTTAATCATTTATGTGTGTCGGTATTTTTATCAACTATCATTCTCTCGGCTCGTCGTATCACGTGACGTGAATAGACGACGAAGCTAAACGAAACGTTGAAACAAATTTAACGATGTTGAGAAATTAAGATATTGCTGGAATAAACAGTGGTGTGTATCTGGCAAGTAAGCAATTACTCATACTAGATGGCACTTTTCAGTTTATTTATTTATTTATTTATTTATTTACCCACAGCGCCATTAGGCATTACAGCGGGGGAGCGTTTAAAAAGTAGAATACAAAAAGATACATTGTCAGCCAAACAAATACAGTCACCCCTATCACAATCCGCAAAAGAAATACCTATATCAATGAAAAATGCAACACACTCAAGAAACACGAAAAACAATTATTCTAACAGAGAATAAAACGAATCATTTTGCATGGTAGAGACAATGGTAGAAGGCAGTTGGTTCCATTCTGTGAATTTTTTGGTAAAAAAAATCATTTTGAAATACGTGAGCCCATCATGTGATTTCCATTATCTTGAACCTATAATCAACGCGGTCGGAGACATAGTACAGTGCAAGTAAATATCTCCCTTTATCACTTCCGACATGACAGTAATAAATAGCATGAAAAACTTCATCAAGAACTCCACAACTAAATTATTACTTAAACAATGCTCTGCTCAAGGCAGCACTGTTTTGCATTTTGCATAATAAAATAGAAACAATCGATCATTTTTTTCATTCGGTTGTCGTTATTCTTATAAGAGAAAAAGAGTTTTAGAAGCTTCATTGCAGAAGCTAATAATAGAAGTAAGCTTTACAGTACTTTTACCACTTAGTGGCACTTCATTGGTTACGGCCACAGTGATGTGTTTCCTACTTTCATTTCATTTCATTCATTTACTCTCGAGGTACTGGGAATTACAGAGAGGAGTGGAACAACAAATATCAATAAGAAGTAAAACAAAACAGCAAGATTAGAATAAATTATAATGCACTTTCAAAAATGATTGATTTGAACGCGTTGGCGTCTGGGATTGAAGCGATCGATGCGGGAAGGTGGTTCCAGTCAGTACATGTTCTAGGGATGAAAGAGTTGAAGTGCTGGTTCGTATGGCAGAAGGGAACCCCAACCTTGTATTGATGGTCATTGCGTGCTGATATGTAGGCTAGTGGAAAAAACAGTGAATCAGAGAGGGTTCTGTTAGTGTGATAGATCTTATGAATGAGACAGAGACGTGAATTTTCGCATCGTATTGAGAGGTTATACAACTTTACTTGAGCCTTCATTAATGTGATACTTAGAGTTCGAGAGTAATAGGACAATGTGAAACGTGCTGAGTGATTCTGAATGGATTCAATGTTTTCTATGAGCATGTGAATATGAGGATCAAAGAGAGACGACGTATATTCGTGTTTTGGCCGTACTAGTGATTTATACAGGAGAAGCTTCAGGTTAATTGGAGCAAGAGAAAAATTTCGACGTAAATAGCCAACAGTTCGATTAGCGTTGCATGTTATGTAGTCAACGTAAGCCTGCCATGACAGGTTTTTAGAAATGTTAACACCGACGTACTTGTAAGAAGAAACGTTGTTTAGGGGAGTGTTATTAAGTAAGTACGAGGGGGACGAAACTTTTGAATGGTTACGAGCTATCCTCATTGATTTGCATTTATTTGTGTTAAGTTTCATTAGCCAAATATTACACCACGAAGAAATATTGTCTAGGTCAGATTGCAAGGTGTCAGTGTCGTTAGAGGTCAAAATTTCACGGTAAACAACACAATCGTAAGCAAATAACCTAATGGAGGAGGAAATGTTATGAGGCAAATCATTATTATATATTAAAATAAAGTAAGGGACCCAAAACAGAGCCTTGAGGCACACCTGAGGTTACGGCAGTAGGAGGAGAGTTACATTCATTAGCAGTCACAAATTGCTCGCGGTTACGTAAGAAGCACTCGATCCATTTTAAGATGTGTGGGTCAAGATTTAGTTTACTTAATTTAAAAGTAGTAATTCGTGACAAACTGTGTCAAATGCTTTAGAAAAGTCGATAAATACACACTCAATAAAAGTACCACGATCAATAGCAAAGAATAAATCAATTAGCACAGCATAAGAGCTGAGTTTCACACGAGTAACTTTTTCTAAAACCATGTTGAAAGTTAGTAAAAAAAAAGAATTATTCTCAAGAAAGTTGACTAAGTTGCAGTAAATGACCTGTTCTAATAGCTTACATGGCACAATAGTTAGCGAGATTGGTCTATTATTTTGGGGATCGTTGGTGTTACCTGACTTGTGAAGGGGAACCACCTTCCCCACTTTCCAGTCGTTTGGCAGGGTACTGGATTCCAAAGACTGTGAAAAAATTCTGCACAGTATTGAGGACGAAAACAATGCGGTGTTTTTGAGAAATTTGGCGTTAATTCCCTCATCTCCGGGGGAAGAAGAAGGCTTGAGATTTTCAATTATTTTCCTTATGCTCTCCCAATCAAGGTGTACTGGCTCCATTACATCGTAGTTGTGAGTAGACAAGTTAGGAACAGTGGTAGGCGCCACGTTTACAAATGAAGATGCGAATACACTGTTAAGAGCTAGGCAACAATTTTCTCTTGGAATAAATCATTCGCTCCCTGAAACTAGGTCAATTTGTTTTTTGTTATTTCCACCAAATACCTGCCAAAATCTACGAAGATTAGTTACTAACAAAGAAGGCAACGTTTGTTAAAAATATGAGCGCTTGGCAAGTGAGAGTGCGCGTGCGTACTCGTCGGCTACAATACGATAATCATCCCATCTTTTGATGTTGCCCGAGAGCTTTGCACTTCGAAAGATGCGCTTCTTTTTATTAATTAGCCGCCTTAAAATAGGCGTGAACTAAGCAGACCGATTGTTATCGGTTGTTTTACGGTGCGGTATGAAGCGGTCGGTAAGTTCCTCGATTTTAGCTCTAAAACGTAGCCAGTTTTCGTTTACCGAGTGTTCAGAAAAGCTAGAAAAAAATTCCTGTGAAAATGTCTCCAGTTCAGCAATAACTAACGTGTAGTCAGCTCTCCCGTAATCTCTGATTATTTTTGTAGTTTTACTAATTTTCGACGGCGTGTTCGGTACGAGAAAGTGAATGGCAGAGTGATAGCTGAGACCTGGCACGACTGACAGAAACTGGATGAGATCACGGTTATTTGTGAACACCAGGTCTAATAAGGCAGAACTAGTAGACGTGATACGGGTTGGGGAGTCAACCAACTGGCTAAGTTTAAACTCTAAGCATGTAATAATAAAAGAGGTAGATTCGGAATTACTGGAGCCAGGTAAGGTACAAGGCGAATTCCACTGGATGTCGGGGAAATTAAAATCGCCTAAAAGAATAATATGCGAGGTGGGAAACCGAACATGAAGCATGTTAAGGGCATCGTACAAATCTGAAGAAAAACCAGCAGGTACATTAGGAGGTCGATAGCACGCATAAACGAGAGCGTCTTTATTGTGTAAGCGAACACTAACGCACACTAATTCTTGAGGGCAAACGAGAGCTACGTGCGTTGAAACCAGATCGTCTGCAACAGCTATGAGGACACCGCCTCCGGAACGCGATCCACGATCGCATCGATAAAACTTTTATTTTTCTTCGCAATTTAAAATTTGACTAAATCATTGCACTCACGGCAAAACTGACTAAATCAGGGCAACGAGAAGATTACCATACTGGTCGATGCTAACCTTTTCAGATCTTTAGTTTATATATCGTAGTTATGTCTATCAGAAACAAGAGATAGTTAGACCGCTTGCTCAGTAACCATATTAGTTTATTCGATGTTTTATCGTAAACAATTTTTCCAATTGGTTTTATCTTTATTTACGTATCCTGTCACCCGGTTCTTGGCCCATCCTCCTTTGTGGGTGAGCGCCATCTATCTCAGGTCTTCATCAATATCATCATTACACTCATGATACGCGTGTCGTGCAAAACATGGCTACATGCCACGCTCATAGCACGCTCGTGGCCGTTTCGCCCGCTCCACATATACCAAACTTGGTGTCGCGTGACGTGAATAGACGACAAAGGTAAATGACATGCCCAAACATAATAATCATGACATGCGTGCCATCTAAAACATGGCTACATGCTTTGCTGATGGCGTACCCGCTACCGTTTCGCTAGCTTCACATATACCAAATTTGGTCTTAATGGAAGTGAATAGATGATGAAGGTAAATCTGGAAGTGATGGAAGAGATGCGTGGCAGCCTCTGCCATTGAGAGATGATGAAGGTAAATCAACGTTTTTACCCGCAATAGTGCGAGGAATTTTAAGGCCCCTTTACAGCCACGCATCATATCATTGTTCATATATTTAGTCTATGAAATGGCGCTCTTTGGCCATCAATTGGCCCTTGCGCCATAAAATACCGCTCATCATCAATTACACTTTGCGCAATTACAAGTGAAAAACAGTTTCATATCTTCATCTCCAAGGGTGTCATGAAATTTATGAGCCCGCGTTTTTATTTGTCTTTATTCATCTGTTTTCCCCTTAATTTCATAATTACGCGTGTTTTGATAAGGACACGAAGTGAATTTTTTTTGCTAGTCTGGTTCTTTAAAGCAGGGTGTAGTGCTCATGGATTGAAACGGAAAAACTTAGAAATAGCCCATAATTT